>PVKA01001161.1:0-156580 GCA_004027165.1 Ctenomys sociabilis | reverse complement strand
TACCAACACATGAACTTTATATTTCCTATGTGGTCATTGAAGTCTTCTCAGGGTTTATCTTGTAGTCCTGTACATTATTCTGTAGTTCCTTTGTCTGTGTCATCCATGTGGATGAGTCACGGCCAATGCTTGACCAGAATGCTCTCTGTGAGAGCCTGAGAAAAAGTTTTCTCTTCATGTGACTCTCCCCAGGCACACTGTAGAACTTCAATCTCTTTCCTCTGTGGCTCCACAATCTCCTTGCTCAGATATTAATGTTTTAAAAATATTTTAAAGAGTAAAAGCAAATAGCAGAGAGAGAAACAGAATAATAAGTTATGATCAGAGCAACTACATCGAAGACAGGAAAGTGCAATACAAAAACCACGGTTGAATACCTCTCGTCTTGTTCTTTAAAATGTGCACCATTTCTAATGTCTTATCAATTAGTGCATTCCGTTTAAAATACATTTTCAAAGAGAAAGTAATTTAGATATTAATGTTATAAATATCTTTGCAAATGAATTGCTGACATACACAAATTTGCCAGTAGCTCTTCCTCTTATTGAATAAAAAATATCAGTAAACTTCTTAAACATTTCTCATTTTTATGTTCTCATATCATTTAAACATTGGAACCAGTATCTGTTTGCTTTTGTGTTTGAAAATGCAAATTCTAAAGGGTCAGAGTTCTGGCTCTTCTACTTTATTCAGGGCATTTTGCTCGTTGTGCATTTATAATGTCAAATAATAACCACAGGATTTGCAAAGCCCAGTTGGAGAAAGGTCACCAAAATGTATAAGTTGTCTTTGAGAGTTGATACAGTAGGGTAGGAGTGAGGGTGATTAAATCTTAAACCTTCCCTAAAGTTTGGAAAAGCCTGCCTGGATTTGAGTTTTGAAGACACAGGAATTATCAACCTCCTTTCAGCATGATGTTGTCCTTCTAGCAACTGGGCTGCTGAGTCCTAACCCCCACTCCTCACTGAATACAAGGCCTTCACACTCAATAACATACCCAGCCTCTTTTTGTTTTTGTTTTCTGTTTTGAGACAGGGTCTTTTAATTTGCCCAGGTTGAACTTGAACTTGTGGTTGTTCTGCCCCAACCTCTCAGAGTACTGGGATTATAGCCATGCACCTGGCTCTGAGATCTCTATAAAAAGTAATGCTTTTTAAATAAACAACAATAAAAGCCTGACCTCATCAGTATTTAAGACTTGCATGCTGGGGTGGAGAAGGTACTTGACGTGAAATGTTGGACTTGAAGTGACCCAGCGTGTACAGAATTGATGGGCACAGAGAAAGGCTGAGCATGCTGCTCCATCCTGATATCAAAAGGCAGAGTGTTTACCAAATCTTTGAAAAAGCTTGATTCCCAGAGAGGACCAATTACAGTTGAATGTGATCCAGAAAATTGTGCTTGAAGGCCACCTTCGGGAACAGGTAGCCTGCAAGTTCCTGGACCTGTAGGCTGAGAAGAAAGCGTGGTTCACCTCCAGGGAAGTGCCTGGGAGTCCAGTCATCCGAAGGACAGTGATTGGCCTTCTGGAGTCTGCAGAGCCTGCTGAGACTGAGCAGTTACTCTGTGGTGCATCTGGACACGAGTATTTGATTATGCCACAGAAATGCAACATTGCCCCAAGGCCTGGCATTTCACTGTGCTGCTTATCCTTCAGTGGTCAGTATTAGAGATGACCTTAAAGCAAAGGACGCTTCAGTATTGCCAACCAGGTCAGTTATGCGACACTATGAAATAACCAGGTAGTTCATTTTATCTCTTGCGTCCAATGTGGAGCAACAGCCATGGACTCTGGAGCTCAGCAGATGGGCAGGCAGAGCCCTGGTTCCCCTTACAAACTGGGTGACTTTGTACAGGTCATTTAACTGCTCCAACCTTCAATTTCCTCTTTGTAATGGGTGTAAGGTTGAGGACATCATGATGGTGTTTTAGAAGCCAATCCAATCCAGTCCATAGGCTGTCCAGCAGAAGGCAAACCTTACTGTCTCTTTCCTTATTTCCTTTTAATTCATTCCTTCCTCTTCCATCATTATTTTCTTCTCTGCCTCAGGCTCCGTCCTCTGCCACATTTTCTCAGACCTGCAGTCTTGGTTTGCTGTCACACTGGCCCTTTTTGAGAGATGGCTGACAAAGGCTTTAAGTATTGTCTAACCCAAGTGTAAAGCCTATAACCCCTTAGAGGCAGCTTTGAAAAATTGAAAACTCATTATGACCTAAAGGAATGACTCTCTAATCGTAGAATGTCTGGCTCCTGGTGTGCTGGTATGGGGAGGCCGCTTTGTCTGGAGCCAATTGCATCCTGATTTGCATCTTATAATTTTCTGAGTATTTTTGCCCTTTTCTTCATGTGGTCTTTGTCTACCTACTTGGAAAGCTGGCCTGCATATAAAGTGGAGGACGTCCCAGACGGGCTTTAATCAGGTCAGAGTAGCTCACAGCTGCCACTCCAGGGTCTGTGTGCCAGTGAGCTCAAGCACAGCTTCATTTACTGTGCTGGGCCCTTCCAGAGGCCATGCTTCCTGATTTGCTCCCTGGATAAATTTGCAAGCGCTAATCTAGTTGTTGCTGGAGGGCATCCAAACCTAAGGCAGGATGATTCCTCCCAGGGTTGTTAGGTGTTGGATTGGCAGGGTCTTGGACTCTGATAAATTCTGTAGGTCTGACTAGGGCTGGTCATCTGGCCAGTTGGAGGAGGAGAAATTTCTGGAGGCAGGCAGTCAGGGAAGCCCACGAGGCCAGTGCTTTGTGGGATTTACTGTGGCTTCCAAGTACAAATTCTGCAGAGATGTAGAATACCTACTGTGTGCTAGACATCCTTCTAGAAATGGCAGAAGAATCAGAAGCAGGGTACACTCCTGCTTTAGTGGGTCTGCTACTCTACTGAGAGGGAGAGAAAAGTATGAAAAAACACAATAAGTGATTTAGGTGAGTGGGTAGGTAGGGAGGGAGGAGAATGCATGAAATAGCTTGAGAGATAGAGGATTGTGCTCTACTGGGAAAAAGATATAGAAGAAAGTTGGGAGGGTAGGTGAGGCATAAAATATAAGTTCATATATAATGTTAGAGAGATGTTTCTGAAGTTGCGGTATTTGGATATGTGAATGAAGATGACATAGGAGTGAACAGACAGGTCAGTAAAACTGGCCAGTGGCCAGCTGAGGTATGTGGAGGACTATATCTGATCTGCTTGATGGCTATTGAGAGGAATCAGGATTCTACTTCTAGGGAAATAGAGGATTTTGACCAGAGAATCCTACTGCATTTTAATAGAGTCCTTCTGGCTGTCTTGTCATGAAGGGGGCTTGGAAGGAACCCAGGCACCAGTTAGGCTTCTGCAGGAATTCAGGTGAGACATGGAATGCCTGGCCCAGGGTGGGGCAGCACAGGGCAAGAGGAGTCATATTCTCAGTGTATTTGGAAGGCAGAGCCAACAGAATTTGCTATTGAATTGGACATGCTCATGAGAAGACAGGAACTGGAGAAGACCCCAGGCCCCTGCCTGGAGCAATAGGAAGGAAGAGACCAACTTTCTTGGAGAGAGAGAAAAACTAGGAGGGGAGGCCAAGAAAGAGAGAGAGCAGGAGTTCAGCTGAGCCCTGCTTCTTCTCAGATCTCCACACTTGGTTTGATGTGTAAGGGGAGATACTGAGGAGGTGCTTGGACTGCAGTTGCAGCTCATGAGCAAAGGTCAGGCAGAGATAGGAATTTGAGCACATGGATGGTAGTGGACAAACTTTGTAGAAACACCTCTTTTCATTGAAGGTTTTCCATCTTGGACAGACTTATATTCCTGAAGGGTAGATTGGGTAAAGACTCTAGCCTTAGCTCCATCCCACTTTCTCCACCAATCTAGATTGGCTTGAGATACCTTTAGAGAACAGCCTGCTCCCCAATGGGGATTCTAGACAATCTCTGGGGATGTTGGAGAGATCAAGTTAGGACTTCTATTTTTTCCTTGATCTTAAGTTTTGTGTATATTGTATACATGTGCTTATTGTATATTGTAAGTATGTGCTTATTTTGTAGTATGCTTGCATATAGTTATTATTTACAGAATAAGCTTTCACTGAGGCTATGTGTTTAGAAACTTGTTTCTAACAGGGTAGGTGATTTTAAAAAGTGTACAGATCACTGCCTAAATGAGGAGAGGGACACTCCACTAACTTGGTACTCTAAGTACATTAGATAGTAATCAGACAGACCTATTTTTTTTTTTTTTATCCCTGTTGGAATAAGGTAGAAAAACAGAATGCCTCTTGAAGAAGAGATCCTTTTTCTAGGATTCTACCAACACTTGTTAAAATGCCTACTAGGTCCAGATAGAGCAATAAGGATTTTTGGGAACTCTAGGAGCTTGGTGCAGAGAATCATTTTTCATAGAGGGCAGAGTTGTGTAGTTGGGTTGAAGAGAGATACTGAGTGGAAGCCTTTTCAAAATCAGCACGAACCGCCAGACACCCAGACTCAAACTAGGGAGGGCTCCTTCCAGCTCCCACCCAAGGCCCTCTTCTCTAGTTGCCACCCCACCTCACCCCATGGAATTCCTTATTTGCGCCTTGCAACAGCCCTCAAGTCCTCCCGGGTCTCAGAAAACACTCCCCTAGTCTTGAGCTATACTGAGATGATAAAAGCACAAGGCAAGTGGTGTGAGGCAGTGGGCAGCAGCTACCTTGGCAGGGAAAAAAGCTGTTGCAGCTCACTTTTTCTTTTCTGTTCTCTAGGCAACCTTCAAGTTTCACCCACTGTCCAAGGTCCTCGGGCACTTTGTCAGCTCTTTTATGTCATGAGTATCTTTTCATACTTCGATATCATTCATTTACTCCCTCTAGTGAGTATTTATTTTGCAGTGCTGGGAGGCTGACCCCAGGCAGCACTGAGCTACACTCCAGGGCTTTTTATATTTTTGAGATAAGATCACACTGTGTTGGGCTCTTCTGATCCTCGTGCTACAGCCTTCCAGTGGCTGAGATTAGACGGTTTCTCAAGGTGGACTGTGAAACCTTGCCAATCGGAACTTTACCTCAGCTGCTTCTGGACCCTGCCCCAACATGTTCTTGCCCTTACTGCCTTGTGCCTGGTAGGTATTTAATAACTGATGGATTAATTGCCAATGTCATTAGTCCAGAAACTTTAACTCACCAATAAAACAGAATCAGAACATTAAACAGTTTCTAATGGCCACAAGGAAGGCGACTTTCACCTCCTCTCTCTGCCTGGCTGTCGATCAGTCTGCAGCTTGCTGAGTATGAAAGGGGAGCTTTGCCTGAGGCTCTAGGGGGTCTGTGGGGGGGGTGTCTCCAGATCATGACAGGAATGATTTCAGAGATGGAAGCACTCTCCACGGAAAGCCCTGTCTCTAGTGTGCCATGAAATGTAAATCTGGGAGCCTGGGGCAGACATGGCAATCAGGTGAGGTTAATGGGCCTAAGTCTAGGGGGACATCACTGAGGTAACCATAACCCCAATTCTGAAGGCTTTGCCTGGGTTCACATAAGCCTTCTAGCTTTCCGTTTTATAAAGGGAACTCCACAAAGTTGACCCAGGAAAATGTGCTTAGGAGCAATTTTCTTCCAAATCCGGAGCTCCTGGAATAAGTGCAGAAGCTAGTGAAATTCAGATTCTTGGGCCCCTCCTTGAGAATATGTGAATTAGTATGTTTGGTGTGGTGCCCCAGGTGCCTGAATTTAATAGGGTGGTTTCTTTATTTGCATATGTAGGTGATCCTAGAGGCCACCTTTTAGATATTTGTAAGTTTTTCCCAGGAGTTACAGCTGAGGCCTGGACTTGAATTCCTGAAGTAGATCTGACTGTCGTTAATGTGTTAATTTACCCCTTGCCAGGAGCTGCATTTTTTCCAGCTTTCTTGGTCTTTGGTGTGCTTACAACAGTGCCTGCCTCCCCAGTGCTGACTTCTAACTGGTATTTAAGGAAGAAAGGGAACTGCATTTGCTAGCAAGTTCTTACTGAGCACCTGCTTAATTCCGGTTGCTGTTCTGGATGCGGGGGTGACCAGAGGTAATAAGCCCAAGGCGTTGCTCTCACACCACATCTGCTCTAGAGACCTCTGGGTCTCTTCTTCATCTTAGAAGTATCTCACTGCTGAAGTTTTAAGACAGCTGCAGACCTTTAGTTAACAAGTGTGAGCCTGATGGGGCCTAAGCAGAAATCCCGTGCTTTTCATTTTACAGGAGAGTAGGAGAATTGCTGGAAGATCCGTGATGCATCGCTTATGCCTCTGATAGTGGAGGGTCAGCAGGTGGTCTTTTTCATTCCTGGAGTGTTCAAAAGGGTAAATGTACACATCTGACCACCTCAGGCTCCCCTTTATCTGCTCTCCTGTGAGAGCATTTTTGAAAAAAAAAAAAAAACACATCTAGGGACAGGATGCTGTGGCAGAACTGGGACAGTGACTTTCTGCAGAGACTCAGGCCAATGTATGAAACTATGGACCTCTATCTTCCCATGTGCAAGTTTGGGTGGTATGTGGTATGTGGCCCAAGTACTGCTCTCCTATTGTAGAATTTTTGATTTTCTTGAGTTTGCTGCAATTCAGTCTAAGCCCTGGGTTTTGTCTGAGCACATTTGGTGTCTGCTTCAGGGCTATGTTGAGATGTGATGTTATGACCAATTCCAACCTTCCTTCTGGGACAGTCATCAAATTTAGACAAATCTGAGAGTGGAGAGCAAAGAATCAAATGTCAGAGGGTGAAGCCAGATTCCTTGGCTATACAGATGGGTAGTGCATGACCTCCTTGCCTTTGGCATTGAGTTTAAAATTTGGCATCCTGGAGCAAAGTGCTGTTCCACTGTGCCAGATATGGGTTCATTTAAATTGTAAGTACCAATGATAAGTAATGAAGGAGGCAGTGGAGATTATGGGAGAAAGGGAAGGCAGTGATAGCAGAAGTACTTGGGAAGGCTAAATACCTTTGGAGATGACAAGGTGAACTCACTTGGGCTTAGGGACTTGTCCTGCCTGCGTCATTGGTAGGGAACAAAAAAGTTAGTTTTTTTAAAAAAGGGAAGGAGGTTTGGGACACTCTTCTCTTTAACACTAGAGACTGAACACAGGGCCTTCCCACTCAGCTATATCCACAGCTTTTTTTTTTTTTTTTGCTTGGAATAGAATCTTGCTAAGCCACTATGTTGCCCAGGCTGGGATTAAACCTTGAATGCTTGTGCTCCAGCTTCTCAGGATACTGGGCTTGCAGGTGTGTGCTGTACTGGCTTAGCAAAGAAGCCACTGGTAACTGAGAGCCTTTGCATGGAACTCACTCGGGGCTTTTCCAGGCTGTCTAAGCCTGTGCTGCAGGCAGCATGCTGGAAGTAATTTAAGTTCTGAATAAGATTAACCTTTCACACACATCCTGTACTCTCTACTCCTGGAGTCCTGGGGAGGCCCAGTATGCAGCTTGATAGTTTTCTTCAGATGGTTGGGGCCATTCTTTCTCTTTTGTTTGGATGATTCAAAGAAGTAAAGGAGAAATGTTTGAGGAGCAGTGAAGTTTGTAGGCGAGTGGGCTCATACTCAAAGTCTAAGATTCTGAGGATCCCTACTGACCCAGCGTAGGCTGTCACAGTGTCAGTGACTCCAAAGTACTCAGTAGGGAAGTGGGCTGGGCGCAAGGAGAGTGGGGTGTGGGGATTGTGTATTCTTCTCTTCCCTTGGTGATGGGGTTGTTTTTTCTACAAGTGAGCCAGACCTTTCTGCGCCTAAAGAATAAATCATTCCTAGCCAAGTAAATGTCGTCCAGAGACATATTTGTGGCTCCTACCAGTGCTGCCCTTTAAGCTGCTTCTCTGTAACATTTCCCTTAGCACTGCGCTACCAGCAGAACAGCCACTAGCCATACATGGCTACTTATAGTCTAATGATTAAAATGAGATAGAATTCAGAATTCAGCTTCCCAATCTCACTAGTCATATTTTAAAGCAGAGATAGATCCACAGTGCAGAACTGACAATTCTACTATCACAGAATTTCCTACAGGACAGAGTTGCCTTAAAGAGCTATGGAACTGAAACCTTCATGTACTTGGGTTTGCTGGAAGGGAAATAGGAACTTTCAGTATTCAATGGCCCCTCGAGTTGCCACCCTCCAAGTCCCGCCAAGTTCTCCCCAAGAGGGGAGATAGGAGACCATCAGAGGATGATACCAGACACGGGTAAAAAAAAACACACTGGAAATGCAGGGACAAATGATACAGGGACAAAGAAGATTAGAAAAAGCAATGGAAGCAGATTACAGGACCAAGAAAAATGAATTCGTGGGACTTTTAGGATTAAAACCATAGATCTAGGACTTGCAGGTGCTTTTGCAGTGTTTTCATTCCTATTATCTTATTTTTCCATTTATTATTATTTTTAATATATTTAGTACAGGGTCTACAGGGTCTCAGTACACAGACTGGACTCCTAGTGATTCTCCTGTTTTCAGCCTCCTAGACTTGGAATTATAGGCACACACCACCATACCCAGTCTCAATTGCCTTCTCAGCATGCCCCAGGGGTGGGGTTGGGGATTGAACCCTGGCTTTTGTCATTCCAGTTAGTTTATTTTTATTTATTTTTAAAATAATTTTATTGAGAAAGAAGTAGCAATGAGACAGTTAAACAGATTCATAAGACATTACACTAATACATTGCATTCTGTCTTTGTAGTAGTTATTCATAGTACAAGATGTAGGCATGATACCTTGTCTAAACACTATCAGTTCAAAACTTTCTTCTTTGAACTAAGAGAAAGTAGCTGTATATCTATGCTAGTGGTGTCCCAAATTTTCTGTTTAAGGAGATTATGGGGCTACAGAGGAAAGTGATCCTGTTATTTTAAAGAGGAGAACATTTAGTTTCTGAGAGGTGGAGTGACTTTCCTAGGTTGTGGCAGTGATTAGGCCGAGACTAGAACCTATAGCTCCTGACCTTGCATCAGTCACATTTTTTATGGCATCCTGCTGCCTCTTGATGAAAGAAAAAAGAGACAGACATGGATCAATTGGGTCTGTGTTTGTTTTCTCATCATTTGATCATTTGACAAGGATGCTTATCAGAGCAAGCAAAAAAAAAGTCTTAGGGCTTTATGGCCCCATTAAGCCTAGTGAAACCCTCATTGTAACGGAGAGACAGAAATATTATTTGTTAGTCTTTTACTATATAGTAAGCACTGTTCCAGGTCTTTCAAGTATGTCGTGCCATTATGTGTGTTTCCATTATAATCATGAAAGAAACTATCATGATGTCTAGAAAGGCTTCTGACCTCTTTTGAAGTCTCAAATCCAGGAGGCAGATTGGATATTGATCTTGGTTCATGCTGCCCTGCAGTGTGTCTTCTGTATCATTCCCCAGCAGTCTGGCCAGTGATAACACAGCCAGAGAGGCAGGCCTTGGAGAGCAGGTCCACCTGTGGTGTTGACTGTTCCCTGGGCTGTGAGGCTGGGAAGGACTTTGTTGGCAGACCTCAGTCATCCATCCTTAGGTGTGAGATTCTTCTAGCTACATAAGGAAGGAGAAAAAATATAGCCTTAGGGCGAGGTGAGTAAGTAGGTCACTTTTGTTGGATCCAGCTTCACGAGCCAAGAAGGGACTGATCTTTTACAATCCTGATCAGAGAGGAGCCCCCCGCACTACCCTGCTCTACATTCAGGTGGACCCTAAGATGAGCTCCCTAGACCTGGAAGCTGGAGTTCCAGATGGAGGTAGGTGGCAGTCCTCAGCCTTTTACCTCAGGTGTTACAGGAGTCGTATGCTTAATGAGGATGATAAAGGCAGATTTCTAAAGTTCCCAAAGAGGTAAAAGCAGATTTAGAGTACTCAGAAGAAGTTCCTTTTGGCATAGAAAGGAAGAAAACACAAAGGTGGGGGGAGGGAGAGAGAGTTTGGACTTTCCCATTTAATCCAGAATCAAAGATGGTTGCCTTCTCCCAGTAGCTTAAATTTATGTAAGCAAAAAGGATTCCTTAAAAATCTAGGATTAAAAAAATCCATTCGACCCAGCCATTTTCCTTCTGGGTATTTTTCCAGAAGAAATGAAAGCATCATACCACAGCGATATATGTACACCTATGTTTATAGCAGCACAATTTGTTATAGCTAAATCTTGGAAACAACCCAAATGCCCAGCAGCTGAGGAACGGATGAAGAAGATGTGGTATTTTTATACAGTGGAGTATTACTCAGCTATAAAGAAAACCTCTAGGCTTTTACACATAAATCACGGCAACTAGAAACCATATTCATAAGTGAAATAAATTAGAAGTGAACATTCAGTTTCTTAGTGTTAGAAACTGAAAGAGGAAATAAGATCCAAACATACAATAGATACTCTGAAAGGTAAAGAAACTGCTCAAAATGAAAGCACAACTTCATTGGTGAAAAAGAGAAAGGAATGAAGGGGGAAAAAGAGATGTATATACACAAGATAGCTGAGATAATTGTACTGCTAGTTTCTATTAGTTCATTGAAAGAAAGTTAGTGCTTACATTGTTTGATCAATTTTACATACTCACACCTGGTAATTTGAGCAACTACTTTGAAGATATAAAATATAGCCATTGTTAATTTTCTATAATCTTGTTTTAAATTTCTGTATCATTTTTGTCTGTAAGTATCACCTCTAAAAAACCAAAAGAATATAGTTGTTCATGACTTAGAAAGCAAGTCTTGGTAGACTGTAATGGGCCCTTCCCTGGGAAAGAAGCATGCTGGGAAATACCAGCTCATCAAAGGTTTGCTTTGCAGCTGTGAGCCCAGAGGAGCGCTGAGAACCTCAGCCACCAGCTTGGCAGGCAGCAGAATTGTTTCCTTCAAGATGGCAGGTGGGAGACAGAATGCTGCCTTTCCCTAATAGTGCCAGTCTAACTCATTGGGCCATCTCTGAAGATACCACCTCTCCGGAAGAAACTCTTGAGAGTGAAGCCAGGTCTCTACTTTGGGGCAAAAAGTGCATTAGTTATGCATTGCTACATAATTGTTGTGGTCAGGGCTTACCAGGGAAAAAGATTTAATATGGGATATATAATTTATCAGATTATTTCATAATATTCAGCTGAAGAATCAAATGCAAGAATGTGGAAGATCTGTTCACACACTAGAGATCCAAAGAATCTACCCGAGGGCCTGGATCCAAAAGCAATGTCCTAAGTCCTAGAGCCCACAGCAATGTCTCATATAAGTCTGTATCAAAGACCTGCATTGACAGGGCCCAAAGATCAGTGGTGGAGCTAGAAAGTGCGTGCCAGCAGGGTGAGGGATCTGTGTTGGAACCAGGAAGCAGTGCTCAAAGTAAGGACCAGAGCTCCCCTGAAAAGAACCCGGGTGTACTCAGCGACCACGAGGACCTAAGCTCTACAACAATAAGAACAGCTGAATTCATGTCAGGAAAACCAGCATGACAAGCTTCTCCAGGAGACAGCACACCCTCTTCCCTCCAGTCCTCTTTTATATTGTTGGCAGCAACCATCAAGGGGGCCTTCCACACCTGGAACCATGCTGACTCAGGTGAGCTGGGTGTTACAAGTTGATCATTAGTGAAGCCACCACCACAACAAAAAGATTGCTTCCAGAGACAGGTTATTGCTCATAATTCCGTGAGTCTTCCTCAAGGGCTGTTGCTGTGCTCACTTGCTCAGCTCCATTCACCTGGCAGATAGGCTGGGCTAGCATGCAAAGGCTTCTGCCAAGAATCTGAGACCTCAATGTTGACTGCAGTGCCCTCTGCAGGGCCCTGTGATTCTCCCCCGTGGCTTCTCATCCTCCTGGACTTTTTCCCATGGCTTCTCAAGTCAGCAGGTCAATCCAGACTTCTGCAGAATATGATAATAGGCTTCTAAACGAATGAAAATGGGAACTGTCAGGCTTCTTAAGGGCCAGCGTCTGTATTGTAGTTACTAGTGATCAAAGCAAAACTGAATGTCTGGCCTGAATTACGGGGAAGGGAAGTCTACTGAATCTCCTTTTGGAAGGAATAACTTTTGCCCATGGGGATGGGAGGCATTTTTGGCAGGTATATTTGGTAGCAAACTGCCATAATTCTTCTTTACCTGCTTAGCCCAAATGAACTATACAAGGCTCTCCATTTGTTAGGACTGCAGTGTTTAGCAAATAAAAATGTAGGGTGCCCAGTTGAATTTCAGTTCTGGGTAAAGAATAAATTGACACTGACAAAGGATCTACAAAGTGAGGTACAGGGTTACAGGATGAACCCTGAGGGGACTTGACTGACCTCATCAGATACAAAAGTTACATTTTTTGTTATTTATTGTTATTTAGGTCTTGCTTTATCTCGGTCTTAACCATCCAGCAGAAAAGTATAAAAACAAGGTTTATGAAATAAAGCCATAATAATATGCTGAGCTATAAATGGCTTTAGTCAACAACTTCTTTGGATAACCCACTAGTATTGTGGACTGCTGGACTGTGTTGGATTGTTTTGCTGAATTCAAGCACATATAATAATTGAATGACAATAGAATATCCATCTCTGACAGGACTAAACAAAAAAAAAGGGGGGGATACAAAGGAAGAACCATTCTGTGTTTGTATGTATAGTACAGTTAGGATAAATATGCAGTACTTCATTTAATTCTATGAGAGGAAAGATTTGCACTAATAGTGTTTGGACAGGATATTCTGTCTGCTTCTTGTACTAGGATAACCACTAGAAAGATAACAATATAAAAAGTATTAATTATGGAAACTGTACTATAATCCAGCTTTAAAAAAGATAGGTATATAGCTACATTCTCTTTATTCAATGAATAGAGGCATCTGCTGTAATAGTGCTTGTAAGTAGAATATCATGTCTGCACTTGTACTACAAATAACCACTATGAAAACAATATGCAATGTATTAATTATTGAACCTGTTCTACTAATTTGATTTGAAACTGTCTCATTGCTATTTGTTCTTCCATAATATAATTATGGAAAAAAAATAGAATATATTGAGTTTTCATTGTAAGTATAGTCCATGAAACATTTGTTTATACTTATAATCAAAAGTGCTTATTTTATTAGATATTCAAATTTAACTGGATAGTTTGTGCTTTATCTCATGACTTTGATAATAGTAGATCTCCCAATCAAGATTCCTGTGTGATCAAGGGGTCTGTGGCCCAAAGCATGCGTACTTAGATAAAGCCCCCTAGAAAAGGGCTTCTTCAATTTTTATTTGTCTTTAATCACCTGGGGATCTTGTTACAAATCCAGATTCTGAGTTAGTAGGTTTTGGGTAGAGCTCAAGGTTGTGCATTTCTAACCAGCTCCCAGGTCAGTGGGGATGAACCTGCAATATGTGTACCCCAGCAGGCATGCAGAGACCTCTGTGTTGGCACAAATCACAAGTCACACCAGCAGATGCACATCAGGTATTCTGGCTTAATGGCAGTGTTGGCACTTTTGATAAATAAGTGGGTTTTGGGTTGTAATTTGGGCACTAGTTTCTGAAAGGCTCTCCACGGCCCTAGGAGAGGCTTGTACTGATCATGGACCACACTGCATGTAGTGAGAAGCTAGGTCAGAGAGGGCCAAAGTGGAAGGGATCTTAGCTTTCCTGGCCATAGGATCTCCTCTACTCAGCTCTGGTAGCGTATCAAGAAAGCAACCATAGATAGTGTGGAAATAATTGTACGTGGCTACATATACTGCACCCATAAAGCTTTACTTATGAAAGCAGAGGGCATTTGGCTTGGGGCAGAGTCTCACTTGCTGACCCCTGAACTTGGTGATTCTGATATACTCCCTTTTTTAAAATAAGGGATCCCTGAAACAAGAAAGAGATGGTTTGTACTGAAAGTCCACAATTAGGGGCATGTTGTCAGAAAGGATTGTCCTAAGTCCTTCATCACCAAGTGCAAATTTCTTTCTGTTCATAATTACTCCAAGTCATCAGTTCATATTTGGTTCTTTCTTAAAGTAATCTCTGAGCTAGAAATCCTTTTAAAATGATAAGCATGCATCCACATCCTAGTACAAGTATGTTAACATACTGGACATACAACACATCCTAGGTGTTGCTATAGACTCAAGAAATACTAAGAACCCAGACTTTGGAGGGTTTTACCTCCAATATATCAGACATGCAACTTTGCGTCACTTCTTGCCAGGGGAGTAGAACAGGATGCCGGATTAGAAGAAATTGAAGCTACAACTCATTCATCCTTTGGCCTGGGCTGGGACAACTGGTCCTCACTGGCCCTCCAGCCTTCACGAGTGCTTGCCAGTGTTGACACTCAAAATGCTCATTTTACCAAAAGATGTTGAGGTATGTGTGAGAGAAGACATTTGGTGACTGTCCTGTTTGTCTAGGACTAAGAGATTTCCTGGGAAGCATGACTTTCAGGGCTAAAAGCAGAAGAATCTTGGGGAAGCCAGCACAGAAGAGTGTGGGGATAAGTGAGTTTTCAGATGATTCATTCCACAATCATGATTTGGTGGCAACACAATGCTCAAAGGCGGTTATGATAGTCTTGAGGAGTATTCATTTCATTTCAGTTGAACTTGAGAGACACATGCCACTCATTAGAAGACACTGCAGGTGACACAAATGTAGGGCTCTGTGTTTACATAGGCTGTGAAATGCCACATTTCTGGGCTTTCTCTTTGTGCAGATGCTCAGGTGGTACTTGCTGACAGTGGTGGCGATAGTAATCGTAATAACAATAATGATTATATGTAACAGCTAACATTTGTTGTGCGTTTAATATATGCCAGGTAGAGTATGTGTTTCACATTCATTCTCTTATCAAATGTTCTCACAGCAATCCTGTGAGCTAGGTACCATTATTTTCTCAGTTTTGCAGATAATTAAGTTGTGGCTTAGTGACTTGTATTGATTTATCCAAAGTTGCATGGCTGATGTATTGGAGATAAAACCCTCCAAAGCCTAGGTTCTTAATATTTCTTGAGTCTATGGGAACACTTAAGAACACTGTCCGGGTGCTGGGTGGTGGAGTGGAAAACACAGGCTTGCCATGTGTCCCTGGTAGATATTTTGCTTCCCACAGCCTGCTTCCTTCTATGCTTAAAGGAAGGGACAGCTGCTAACAGTGGGAGTGCCACTCTCTTTCTCTATTTCTCCTTTCCTCCTTACTTTGTTGGTCACAATCATAGTTTCTCAGGGCAATTCCCTACTACCTGGAAATCCTTGGAAGTTCCTTTAGCCACTGATGCTTGATTCCAGCTGCGTGTTAGAATCATGTGAGAAACTCTGAAAAAGCACCTCTGTCTGTACTCTCCCTGGATCACTGAGCTGAGACTTCTAGGCTTTGTTGGTTGTTATTATTTTTTAGTTGCTCAGATGACTCCACTCCCTGGCATGATGCCATCTCTTTTGCTCCAGGAAAGCTCACTCTCCTGTCAGGGAGGAGGCTGACTCCTCCTACTGTATGACTGGGGAAACAAGCACCTGCTGAAAAGGTAGGCTCACCCCGAGGCTACTTGCAGGCTTGTCTTTTTCACTGCTATCATAATGTAAGAAGTGGGTAGATGAAGATTACGTTAGAACCACACCCAACAGTTCTACCACCAGGTGTATTGGAGTCTCTCTCATAGCCAATGTGGGTGGACAAGAATACCATTTGATGTTTACCCCCAATAGCTCCCCAAAGCCAGAGGAGAGGCTGACTTTATTAAAATTCCTTAGAGCACATCCACCAACTTGCAGCTTATGCTCATTAACATAACCGAGCAGTCATCGTCCTTTCCTCCTGCACGTGAGGCTCATACACAACAGCTGGGCTGGTACCCGTATTCAGGATGAAGGAAGCTGCCACTAGAATGAGAAATGAGGATATCAGGGTAGTTTGATAGCCAAAGTTCCAATGTCAACTCAACCAAACTTACCTGGTTGTGAGGTCCACTCATCACTGCATGGTGGTTGAGGGCAGTGGCATTTGGCCTACTACTCCCTGTGTGCCTGCTAGCACAGGGGCCTTCTGCTCCTCAAGGGTTTCTTTGCCTGTGGTTTTTGACTGCTGTCAATTCAAGCTCAGAAAATATTAAACAGAAAATTGTAGAAATAATCCATGTTGTAAATAATTGTTGGTATATTTTATTATTCATATCCCGCCTTTAAAGTGTGTAATTTATAAATTAAACTTTATCATAGGTATGTCAGAAGCCACATGCGGCTTAACATTCTGGGAAATGGATCATTGAGTGATTTAATTGTGTAAAGTGATCATAGAATGTATCTGTACAAAGCTGGGTGATTTATCCTACTGGACCCCTAGTGCACTCTTACACCACTGGTAATGCAGTATATTATTTACACCCTCATCACCTTAGATGTGTGAGTGATGTTTTGTGTCATGACACTGATACAGGTGCATCACTAGGTGATTAGAATCTTTTCAGCTCTATTATAATCTCATGGGACCAGCCTTGTATGTGTTTTGTCATTGGCCATATGTTACGAGGTGCATAGCTGTATAGGCTTCAGTAGTGTCTTTGGATTGAGGCATCTTCTGGGTTCTTATGAAATGCTTCTCCCTGAGACTGGGGGACAACTGTGTGGCATTTATTAATGTCTGATTGCTGTGGATCTTCTGGGGATGTTTGTTATGGATGCAAGTTCCTAGCTCCTATGCCACTCTTAGTATCTTTGTATGAAAACTGGGACTGGGAATTCCAATCCTTAGCAAGTTCTTCCATTTTGTTTTGTTTTCTGTTTTTTTTTTTTTGTTTTTTTTTTAACCTTCCAAAGTGTAAGAGTCTCTGCACTAGTAATTTTGGCATGCCTTAGAATGCCTGATGCCCACTTCTTAGGAACAATCCAAGAAAAGACCCTCATTATATGGAGAACTGTTTTGGGAGGGATTGGATACAATGAGTCAAGAGCTAAGATCCTTGTGGCCATGTCTAGGGAGTCTGGAAGGGAGTGTGTGTGTGTGTGCGTGTGTGTGTGTGTGTGTGTGTGTGTGTGCGCGCGCTCACATGCCTGTGGCTGAGACCTGGGGGCAGCTGTCGACTTTGCTGCTCAAGTATTCATAGCCAATTTCTTTCATTGTTCCTCACTTTATGAGCTTTTGCCAAGTAGTCCAGCTTTTACTAAGGGCACCCGGGTTTATAGCAGCAATATTTCTCACAGTGTCAGAGATAAAATATCAAGCTAATAACAGACTCCCTGCTAATGTAAATCGCAAGAGTGCAGCAATCTTGTTCAGGAGGAAGTTCTACCAGGGAATACTAAGTCTTAAGTTTGGAGAAAGCAGTCGGTGGGATTGGATGCACTCTGTTTGCTAAGAAGAAAGATTTGTGTTAAGTGGTAGCAGCTGCAGAAAATGGCATTTTTCTACACCTGCCTCTTCCCAAGGGACTGGGGCTCTCAGGGGCTCAGGCAGAGGGTGAAAGGCTTAAGTATGGGCCATGGGATAAAGCTTGTCATCTCCTCACCTCCTGGTCTCTTTCATGTCTCTTCTCAGGCTCAGTGGGTGGGGAACGCGAATTGGTTTCCCTCATGTGTTATAAAGAGGAATCCATTCCAGGATAATGGGGAACCAGGGAGGTCTCTTGGCAATCTCTGTGACTTCCCCTCTCTCTTCTTGGTTACATTCAGGCACCTGATGACAGACTTACTGGTGCCACTTGTTGCAGAGAATTTTAACAAGACTCTGGGAGAGGAATTGAGAATTGGAAACACAAACACACACACACACACACACACACACACACACACACACAGCAAAGATGCTGCTTTCCTGTGGAGGACTTATCAGATCCACGAGACAGGCCCTGAGTACTGTACCATGTTGGTTCTGGGGCTCTTTGGGGCCTGGGGTGGAAATCCAGGAGCTTCTGAGATGATGGGGTGTTTTTCAAATGAGAGGGGACTCCAGCCTTGGGAAGGGATGCACAGGAGAGGAGGAGCTGCTGGTGATGGCATGTGAATGGATTCAAGATCTGTGGTTGCCTTTTGAGACCTGAAACAAAGGCAGCAGGAAAAGGATCATGTTCTAATGCATCTTCTACCATGACCTGGCAGTCCCTGACTGCTCTTGTTTATCTTGGGTCCATCAGAACCAGATGTGCCTCTTCCCAGCACCAAACAACAGCCATCCTCCCCAACCTCTGTCTTATTTGATCCCAGCAGATAAGTCCCACCTCATGACCTCCTTCCCCACCTGGTCCTGGATCTGAGGCACACCTAAACAACCCTTGTAATAACTTGTGATTTCCTTCCAGAAACATTGGAGAGAAGTATCAGACTCTTGGTGAGCTGCTATCAGCTTCAGAATTATTTCTTACCAGTTCCTCAGCACAGTTGCTGTGGTTCTGTGAAACAGGGGCAGGCACTACAGCCTCCACTCACCAGGTGAAGAAATAGCTCAGAGAGCTGATGTGGCATTTCTGTGATTACACAGTGAGCAAGGAGATAATACTGGGCTTTTACCTCTGTGACCCTGCCATACCCAGTAGAAGTTGGTGCTGTAAGCATCCTTCAGACAGTTTTGCCCAAACCACCTAACCCAAGAGTCTTCCTTGTTCTGACGCACAGAAAGCCCTGATCCTAACTGCCTCTTGTGAGTAGGCAGGGACAGTGGAATGCTCCATTTGAACCCAAGCAGGAAGGAGAGGGTGGCAGATGAGTAGAGGCTTATGCACTTGCTGTGAAAGGAGAAGCAGTTCTATGTTTGTGAGCGGGGCAGGAAGAAGGACTTTGCTGATGGCAGCGGTGATGGATGATGTGGGAGACTGCATGGGGCATGAGTAGCAATGTAATCGAGGGTGCACATTATGGGCAATTACAATTTGAATAAGTTATCAATGGAAAGAAGTAGAGGAGTAGAAAGCTGTTTTATTAACCCCCTGAAGTTACGTTCCCAGCATTTTGAAAAAGTGTATGAATTGCTGTGAATTACAAGCCCAATGACAAATGCCTATGCTGGGAGAATCCCTGATTGCAGCTTCTGTAGCAGGCAATGTTTTATGGGGACAATTTAAAACAACAGTATTGTGAATTTTAAAACATCAAAGGAGGAAGGAAAAGAAAATGCTTGGGGGGAACCCAGTGAATTCACCTGCCCGTGAGCAAACTTTGCTGTAAATCCTGCCCCTGATTTTTCAGTTTCCCTCTGTTTTTCTTCTTTTGATAGGGCATGTTTCTCCAGGCTCATGCCTTGGGCTAAGCTGTGTCCCAGGTGTTGTCCCAAGGAGGGTTCTGCCAAGTTGCTCCCTGGATGAGAATAAAGCTCCAAACAGAGCTGATAAAAAGCTACTTTTGAACCTGTTGCTGCACGGGAATCTCTCCTTTATCCCTTAATATTTCCAATTATTGACGGTGGAAGTTTAAGTCCACAGAACACATTCCTCCCTGAGAACTCGGTGGTCCACTGTCAGACTCCGGTTCTGCCTCGGGTAACCCTCTGACCATCTGTTGTCTCCAGGACCAAACTGGAGCTCTCAGAGTCCTCCATCTCTGGAGCTTTAGAAACAGCATTCAGCTTGGAATCAGCAGAAATATGGCTGTGTTTTGACAGCTCTCACAGACTGGCTGTGTATTTAGTGTGTCCCAGAAGCTTAGAGTCCCTTCCCGTGAAAAGGGACGTAAAAAGCCTGAACTCTTTGACTGGGGATGATGGGTGATAGGAAGACAAGCAAGGTACCAAAAGAATGGGAAGTCACAGAGGAGTTTGTGTGTGGGGGGATCAGGGTGCTAGAGTATGAATGCTTTCTTAAAGTATTGATCTTATAATGCTATGAAGGAGAAGTTATTTCTAGCTTATCGATGAGGTAACTGATGTTCTAATTAAACTGTTCTAAGCAAAATATGATGGGAATTGATTCAATCCTGGATGTGTTTGTCACCAAAGCTCATTTTTCCCACCAAAATATGTCTCTGTGTTTGCTCTGGTAAGAGCTGTGCATCTCTGGGATTGCCTGGAAACAGGATAGATGAGCCAATCATGGACTCAGCCTACACCTAAGCTTTCTGAGGCAGGGTTAAACAAGACTTCTGTGCTCAATCCAAGTCGAGAAGCACAGGGAGAGTAGATCAGAAGAGTGCCAGTAAAGCAGGGGGAGGGCTTGCAGATGCATTCCATTGACTATGGGCTTATGACCAGGTGTGAGGGGAGGAGGGGCTGTACTGAGCTGGGCTCTGGAGTGTGCACTGTCTGTGTGCTCAGGATGATGAGTTGCCCCCTTAATATCAAGAGTGGTCCAGGGAGCCCATGGGATGAGGGTGAGCACATCTGGATGAAGAATGATGCGGTTATACTCGCTGATCATATAGATTAGACCTCACTGCATATGAAACAGTCACTAGGGCACAAAGCCTTGTTTATACCTGAGTCCTTTGCTTGTTGACCACCTGACACGGAACAAACCTGTACCTCAGTTTACTCTTTTGTGTATTATGCTGAAGATTAATCAAGATGTCTAGATTCCTAGCGTAGTATCTGGATCAATGCTCCATACCAGTGGTGGTGAACCTATGGCACTGGTAGTGCTGGGGGCTTTTGTATTACTCAAGCAAGGGCTTATTGCACTGAGCCATCTCCTTGTCCCCGCTGTTTGTATTACTGAAAGCTCTAGAAGGTTTGCCATCATTGCTGCATCAGAAGCTCATTGCCCATCTCTCGTTGTGTGTGGCCTATAATTTTGCTGAGGAAATGGGGGAATGCTAAAGTCTTTTCCCTCTTCTCCCATACCATTTTGTGGGAAGGGAAGAAAGCTAGGTGTAATCCTTTGGAGCAGGCTTTCCATGGTGGAGTCCTCGGTCAAATAGCATTTATCCTACTTGACAAAATGTTGGGAAAGCAGAATCTCAGGTCTGTGCTCTTGACTGACCAAGTCGGAGGCTCTGAGGGTTGGCCCCTGACTCTGCATCCTCACAAGCACTCTGCGAGAGAGAATGAATGAACAAGCTTCTCTGCAAGCCTTCTGTGTCTACTCCTGTCAGCACCATCCTATTAGAGACTTGGGATTCAGGCATCTGAAAAATGCACCGTAAGAGTGCGACATTTGCAAGAGCTTGATGCCGGAAGGTGTCCATTGTGGTAGCCCCCAACTCCTCCAGTGGGCACCTAAGTCATCTTATAGTTAAATGATCACTTAGAGAGGGTCACTGTGCAGAGGGCACACAGGCAGCCAATTCATTACCCAAGATCAACTTCTTGCAAATTAAAAAATGTTAATGATCAGTTTTGAAGCATTGAGAGCCTATCAGGGACCACATGCCTAGGGTAAGCATTTACCATATGGTGCCTTTGGAAGCTAATATTGATTCTCATTATTTTAAATGATTACAAACATTGCAGGTGCTTTGTAATAATCTCCTTTGTCTAATTAGAACATGCGTGAAACGAGCTCATTCTGCCTGCTAACGAATATTGATTTGAACAGCCGAGCCCGGGTGAGGGGCACGGATGGGACTGTCAGGCTAAGTTACTAGCCAGTCCCAGCCCCCTTTTCCCCTAAATTATGGATGTGGAGGAAACAGGGCATTGTGACAGGCAGTTGTGCATGAGGCTCAGCACCACTCTGGGCTTCCTCCAGCCTTTCGAGTCCACTCCTGTCAGAAGAGTAGTTGGGACATTGAGAATGAGCATCAGTCATTTTGTAATCCTTTCTGACTCCTTTTTGTTCTTACCAAATTCCCTTCTGGTGTTCATTTACTTACTTTTTAATTTTTCTTAAATTTAGTTTTATTAGTACAAGTTTGCAGTCCATAACAATTATATTCCCAGTGCAGAGTAGGTACATGGACATAATGCACCTTAATTATGTTTACTCTCCTCTCCCAATCCATTGTTTTTCTTCTCATTTGCAAGCAACTCTGTAGCTAAATGCTGTTAGGGAAATTTGTGGAAAGTGGACAGGTACACTCTGTGTATGATAGGCTTGGAGATGCTTCCTTTCTCAGAATTAGCTCTCCAGCAAGAATGCTGGAGAGAGTGGTGATGCCCCCTGAAGACAGTAGTTCTATCATATCAGAGATAGCTGCTCTGCTATCATTGCTTTGTGTTTCCCCTCAAGGCCTGCAAAGTGCTTTGCTACACACGCAGTAAGGACAGCTGTTGTTATGAGTGTCATTCCTAGTCACTGTCAAATGAAAGTACAAACCAACTCTTAGGCTGATGCTATGTGCTCAGTGAGAGGTTCATCTGCATGTGCATATTTTAATTTATTAATCAGACAAAATGTATTGCACATTAATGATGGTACAAGGGAAAGAGCTTGTAGAGGCCTTGCTCCTGGGGAGAACCTTGTTGAGTGGTGGTGTGGTAACTGCTGAAAGGGTTGGAGGACGTTTCTCTGGAAGGCTGGAGCAGGAGCACTGGGTGCATTGCGGTGGTTGGGGAAGGATTCTGGAGCCCAGAGATGGGGGGCAAATAGTATGTGGGGGATGAGCACCTACAAAGGGATGAGGCTGCTGAGGCTCTGAGGACTTCAGCAGGGTCCAGTCACAGCTGTCTGCACACACGTGGGTGGCAGTGGGAGGGGTGATGGCATTTGGGGCCAAAGAGGGAAGCAGAGGTTGGTTTGTGAAGGGCTTTTTCTACCATGCAAAGGAGTTAGGCTTTTATTCTGAAGGTGAGGGGCCCTGACGAGGAGAGCTAAATTTGGGCTTTGCGGAACAATTTCTAAAGATCTATATTTCAGAAAAAAAGCACACTGATAATACCATACTGGTGGAAAGTGGAGGCTGGCAGATTAGGAATGATCCATGAGAGAAGGGCTGAGACGCTGAGACGAGGCAGAGGTGGGGAAGGTGAACTCAGGCCCTTGCGCTTGCCAGGGAAGCACTTATTCCACTGAGCCATCTCCCCAGCCCCCGTGCAGTATTCTATCATATAAATATACTGTATTTGTCCTTTGCCACAGTAGTAGATGTTTACGTTGCTAAGACTTTTAGCTCTTGAAAATGCTGCAGGCCCTGGGGAGATAGCTCAGTAGACTAAGCACTTGCCTGGCGAGTGCAGGGTCCTGAGTTTAATCCCTGGTACTGGAAAAAACAAAACAAAACAAAACAAAACAAAAAAAAAAAACTGAAGCCGGTGTAAACTTTTTTACACACATGTATGAGGGCTATCTCTATATTAGAAATAGATATTTTTCTCTGTTTCGGCACCTGGTATTAAACAAGAAATAGATTTTTTTAATTTAACAAATATGTATTTTAAATTTATTACATATTGTTTAAATTTTTCTGAAATGATTGTACCAATTTAAATCTCCATCAATAGCAGAAAGTCTTTTTCTTCATGTGTTGTATAGCCCTGGCTATCATGGGATTTATAACACTGATAGGATTATCGGGATAATTCAGTAACTTTTCAGATGTTAGAAGTCTTGGTATTTCCTACAAAGTATGTTGAGTTATTTACTCATATTATTTTTGCAGTTGGTCACCTTTTTCTGGATTAGTTGGAGTTCTTTATATGTTCTGGATACCAACTCTTTCTCTGAGAATGATTATATAATAATTTTCTCCAGTTTCTTTGTCATTTAACTTTGTTTATGGTATCTTTTGCCTGAAGTAAGTTGCTAAATTTTGATGTTGGCAAATTTATGGTTTTGGATGTCAGTGTGTTATATTTTTATGCGTTGTCTAAAAAGCATTTGCCCATTTCAGTGCCATAAAGTGCGAGGCATTGCCCTTTATTTTTTTCCTAATAGAGGTAAAGTTTTGCTTCTGACCATTAGATCTGTAATGCAGCAGTAATACTTTTGTGTGTGTGTCCTGTCAGAGGTAAGGAAAATATTTCCTTTTATTTATTTCCTTCCTTTAAAAGCCGGTTACACCACAGCATTTATTAACAATCCTTCCTGTGTCCTCTGAGTTATAGTACTTCTGTTATTATGTACCCATTTCCTCTATGTCTTTTTCTCCCTGAGGGCTCTTTTTTCTGTCCATTGTTCTAATGTGTTCCAAAGTATTTTTAAGTTACTACTTCAATCTCCTCCTCCCAGGCCACGCCCACTTAGCGTCATCAGTGACTTCCTATAATTCCGCAGTCCCAGTGCTATGACCTATAACTGAGGAAATCTAGTCTCCTAGCTGGGGTCCTTGGGATTTACTCTTTACTGTCAACTGACCTTGTGTAGATATCAGGGCACATAAAGCAAGTCCCTACTTTCTATACCATCTTACCTAAGAGAGTTAAGAGAGATTTTTATTTGATGGAGGGGCAATGAAAATGTAATCAGAAAGTGTCAGAGGTTATAGGCTCTGTAACACTTCAGAGCTAGATGTGCACAGCAAGCATACAACTGGTCACTTGGGCTGGCCCCTGGAGAGCTTGCTGTCATCAGAAAGGCTCTGGGAAGTTGTGAGTCAGGCATCTTCTTTTGACTCAGGGAGAGAAGTCTGGTCCCCTGAAACCTGTATGTAACTTCTAGCTTTTCACTGACCTGCTCCTTAAAGTGGACATCCACCCCTCTTTTAGGAACACTGGATTTGGCTGGCTGAAGTCCAGTGTGACTTGACAAAGAGCATCTATTGGCAACTTTTCCACGTTAACACAGTGAACCAGGTTCTTAAACCAGCCAAGGAGGATTTTCTTCTAATGTCCTGACCATGGAGGGCTGATCCTATACCCTGGTCAAGTCCTAGGACTAAAAAGACTTGTCAGATAATTTGGTTCATCATAATGTTTTGTTTCTGTAGGTGAGGAAAGCAAGGTAGAGATTCCAATGCTCAGAGAAGCAGGGGAGACACAAGAGTCCAGATCTCTGAGCCAGGAGTATAGCCCAGTACCAGAGTACTTGTTCAGCATGCATAGGACCCTGGGTTCAATTCCCAGAAGTGGAAAGAGACAATATTTAAGGGCTGTGGCTCCCACTCCAGTTTATTTTCTTTCAAATGCTGTCCTTGATTGGAGTGCCTTGGTCTGTTCGGACTTCAGTAAAGGGGGTAGCTTATGAACAGCAAAATTTATTCTTCACAGTTCTTGGGGGTGGGCATATTAAGACAGACCAAGTTGCCATCAGATTCAGTGTCAGGGAAGGGCTGCTTCCTGGTTCACAGATGGTATCTCCTGGCTGTGTTCTCATATGCAGGGGCAAGGCTGCTTTTGGAGCTCCTTTTGGTAGGACATGAGTCCCATTTGTGAGGGTGATGCGTCGCTGTAATTAGTGCTGAAGGCTCCACCTACTGATATTGATGATTGGATTTCAACATCTGAGCTTTGAGGAGACAGACACTTAGACCATATCAATAGAGGAAAAAACTGATTCTGAGAGAAAAAAAAATCTGCAAACTGTGTTTCCTGTGTGTTCAAAGGAAGGGGAAGCTTTAGCAATCTGAAGAAGGGGAGAAGTCTAGGCCTCTGGGAATAAGAGAGAGACTTCAATTCTAGAGATGTTTGTCCTTAGAAGTAGGCAATTGGAGATGGGCTGGGCCCCAGGGGAAGTACAGAGCAGCATAAGATGGGCCTATAGTGATTTTGAACTTCTTGTTTTCATAAAAAAACAAAACAGTTGAAGTCTACTAGAGACTTTATATAGGCAAACTGCACTTCACAGTTGTATTACTTCAAAAGGTCATTTATAAATCATTTTATAAAGTCCTTTCATTTCCATTGACATGTGCTATGATTTTTCAAGTCTTCTAGCTTCTTGCAGATTGGATGGTAGCTTGTTAATGATGATTCTTGCCATAATAGTTATATCTATAGGAAAGCTGTGATTAAAATTGGTTCAAAATTGGAAGCATCTATTTAAAATAGGAATAACAAATTATCTATCTTGTGTCTACCTCTCCAAGGGAGATAGTCTCTTAGCCTTTTGTATCTCATCTATTGTGTGTCATTGTGTCTTCTTGATCAAAGTAGCTGTACAGACCGGGGCTGAGGGGTGGGGACCCCACTGCTCCATGGGAGAGGGGTCACACAGTGTGTGGTGGCCACATTTCCTTTTTCACTTGAAAACCAAAGTGGGCATTTGCTAAGGTTCTTCCCCTGCCATTCCTATGCTATTGCCCCCAATCATTTGAGATTAAATCACTAATCTTTGAGAGATGAGAAGCACAAGTCTTACATGCTTCTTTTTGCTAGATGCTCTCTTTCTCTAGATACAAGTATTCAGTCAGGAGAGGCACAGTGTCCAATCACTGGGACAATTGTCAAAATAATTGTTCTTCAGCTGTCCAAGTACTTCTGGATAGGTGAAGGGCTCTAGGATCATGTTTATCTGTTTCTACAAGAGCAACTTCTACCTTTTGACATGTACGGTAAGAAGGAAGGATTTTTCCTTTCTTTTCTTCTTATTTAACCATGCCACAAAGAATCTGTGTTTGCTAAATGTGCCTATTTATTACAAGTGACTGGTGTGCAATGAAAATTTAACAAGGAAGAATGTTTATGTATTCTCTGAAGGAAGAGGATTAGAAACTCTCTGGGAGGCTTCAGACTTTTAATTGAGGAAGATGTCAGTGCAAAGTAAGAGGACAGAGGTGGTAGCTACTAAGGAAAAGTGAGAATCTACTCTCTGAGTCTAGACATTAGTAGTTAACACACAATTTGAGGGATGACTCCAAGCAAGGGGGAACAGTTCAAACAAGTTGTTGCCTAAGATCACAGGAGGTGGAAAGAGGGTGGCAACCACCACCCATTTGGAAGACTTTTCTCCTTTTTGAAAATCAACCATTCAGCCATTGGATCATGATAGTAGATAGATCCCTAATAGGTTTCTTTAATGTCCTTGGCTACAATAATGTTTTCAAAATAGCATCTGATGATACTACCTCCATCTTTCTTTCCTACTGATGGCTTTTAGGGTAAATACAAGGTTTACATGAACCAACTTCTGCCTCTCTTGCTCCTTTATCACTTAGCATGCTCCTCCTGGCTTCCAAGTCTTCAGCCACACTGGCATTTTCACGTGAACCTACTTTTTCAGCCACTTATGTATATGGGTATCTCTACCTGGAATGCTTTTTGTTTCTTCCTCTACTGAGATCCTGTGAGTATGTTGTCCCTTAATCCTTGTTGCATGATAGAGAGCTGTGCTGAGACATTCTAGAAATCACACAACTAACAATAATAGGCAAGACACTGGACAGTAATGGCACTGCCTTCACCCTGTGGAGCATGTAGAGTTGTTCCATTTGGGCTGGAAACTGGATAGGCATGGCAGCAACTTTATTCTTGGTCTTCAAGGCAGCCTTAGAAACAAGTGGTGAGAAGTTTTCACTTGGTTCTCTGGGGATGTGCTTGAGATGGAAAAGGTAGATTTTTGAAATGTAAATGCCAAGAGAAGCAACAGTTGTTGTTATAGAAATTGTTTCTCACTGTGCTTGTATGTGCTGCTTTGGCCTCCTCAGATGATGACAGACTTCTGGCCTTTACTTCCTACTCTCACGATGTGATCTAGATATGATCTGGATGTGATAGCAAGCGTGATCCTGTGGATTAATAAGAGATGGGTCTAGATGCAAAGGCTCTTGGTCACCAGTTCACTTTTATGATAAGTAATTGAGTGAGATAGTTCAACTCAGATATAGGATGAAGTAGTTCAACTCCAGCCTTCCTGTGAAGTCCTCGGTGGGATAACTATTACTTTCTTTTATTTTAGACTGGGAAAAAGTTGGGAGTGCTCTCAGCAATTTAGTGACTTTTGTCCCTCTCTGGACCCTGCCTCGTCTTCCAGATCCTCTGCTTTAGCATTCACCCAGGCTCCCTCCAAGTAGAAACTCATTCCTCGGGGTAATCAATGTCCCTCTCAGCCAGAACCCTGTTACCAGGGAAACCATTCCAGGCAGCCGACTTTGGCTCATTGAGATGCAGCTGCAGAGCCCAGGGCCTGTGTAAGGGCAACTGCGATCAGAATGGGCAGTTTTTGGCAACTGTGGAGTGAATTGTACCAAGTGGGACATGGTAATTATGTATTTGTGGCTTTCATTATCTGCCAGTTTAATTGTCATGAATTCATTGTTGTTTTTAAATTTTTATTTTTTTCCTAGACCACTCAGCAAAAAGGAGAAATTGGTGCCATAGGGCAGGATTCTTTCCAAAAGAGACAATCACTTGGATGGAAAAATAAATGCAATGATTTAGTACCATTTGATTGGCCAGGAAGTTTTCCCTAACAGTAGGCCTATGACCCCAACCCGGCTGCCCATGGGCCCTCACTAAGAGCCTTGAGTTATGTCAGTATTCACATGAATAGTAAAAGGAGAGCTAGGCTTGGTATGGTGTCTTCAATTTCCCTTAAAGAGAGAAGAGAGGAGCCTTATGAATACGTGAAACTCACGGTTCTTTTCTTTTTTAGCTTGTGTTCCCATACTACTAATTTTGAGCTATGGTACAATAGGTTTCTGAAGTCAGACTTCTTTTATGAAATTGCATTTTTGTCTCTAACCTTCGCTCACAACAGTTTTGGATCTTTGCTTCTCTTGTTTTAAGCATAGCTGATATAGAAGGCTCCCCGAGTGTGCCTAGGATAGTTAAGCAGGTGACTTAAATCACTTTGCCGAGAAGACTTTTACTTTTTCCAAAAGGATCAACATTGGATTCCTTAAAATAGCCAGCTGTGTAAGGGAGTTTACAACACTAAGCATGACCAGCTCACATATGCTGTTCCTCAAACTTCATCACCTTTATTATAACAGCAACAACAACAATAATACTAACAATAGTTAACATGGATTGAAGGGTATGATATAACTAACAGTATTTTAAATCATCATTTTTGATATACATTTAGAGCAAAGTAAAGTTACACTATGTATCAGAATAGAAAGGTTTCAAAGAAGATCTCAGCTCAGTTCTTGAGTTAGGAGAGATGAAGGGGTTGAGAAAATATGGGTTGCAGTTCTGGCACTACTGTTATTGGCTTGGGGAACTTGGAGTCAATCACTTACGCTTTTCAAACATTTGTTTCATATTTGTGAAAGAGAGAAAAGAGTGAGTCATAGGCACTTTGGAGATTATTATAATTAGTAGGGACAATGAAGAAAGTAGCTCAGAGAACATTCACTGAGCATGTACCATCTATTAATTACTATTCTAAGCACCATGTATGAATTATCTCATTTAATCTTTATAATAACTCTATGGAACTTTATTAACACAAATTTTCTAATGAGGCAACTAAAGGACAGAGAGTCTATACAGCTCCTAAGTGGTAGACTCTATCCCATGTTATTTACTGCCAAAGCATCCCTTGTCACTCTACAGCTGTTGAGATCCCAGTGACAGACTTGCTGATACTCTAAGTGGGCACCAACTGGAGGTCTACTGCTTTCCTGAATACCGCTGTAATGGAACTGGCTTCCTCAATGCATTCGAGATCCAAGATTCCAGTGGGAAGTCCTAGTTTCCCCTACAGCAGCCTATCATCTTTAAGGAGGTGTGGGTAATTATGCCTGTGGCTGGTTGCTGCTCAACTATGCTGCTTGGACGATTATCCTTATTTGATCCTATCCCTAGGGATAAATCTGAAGCTTTGGACTTCATGACAGACAGATTCTCCTGCCTTAACTGAACGTTCTGCCCAAACATCTCTGTTGCTCGGCAGTGCCTTCTGTCATGCATTACTTAGAAGGGTAGGTGGGCTGTAGGATAGTGCCAAGACCTTAGTTCATCTGTTCCAGCCAAGAAAATTCAAGAAGGGGCCTTAGAGGCAGTGAACATGGTCTCCTTTGTTCCAAGTTGTCTCTTATTCTTAGTTTGCAAAATACATGTACTCATTATAGGAAATTCTTTTGTACTAATAACTTCAGCCAGCTTACAGGAATGGATAGGTGAAGAAGGGTGATTTACTACTATGTAAAAGGGCTATAGGCTGTTGTATAGGGCTGTTATATTTTTTTCCAGAAATAATTTCTTAAAGAAAGTGAATTTCAAAGGTGGTGTAAAGTCAGATTCTGTGACAAGTAAACACTGGTATTCAGCCAGGCTGCACACTGCAGTCAATGGCACTTTAAAAAATTCTGATTCATGGTTCTCATTACCCAGCAATTCTGGTTCTGATTAGCCACAAGCATAGCCTAGATATTGGCATTTTAAAGGCTCCCCAGGTGCATCTAACAGGCAGGACAAAAGACCAGCTTCTTGGGTAGTATGCAGTGTGCAGTGCATTGGGCCCCATACTCAGTTTAACACTGTCTGCCATTGCCAATTTAAAAAATTTAAATAATTTTCCAACAGTGGAGTCCATGTTTTCATTTTGTGTCCAGACCTAAAACTTATCTAGCCAATTCTTCAGTTGAGAGTCACTGGACTATGGAAACATCCTCACATAAGAGAATTCTACCTTGCCAGCTGTTGGTTCTCTTAGGAGCAACGTGTCAATCAAGCAAAACACTTGTACCCATGAGGGTTTGGACGATGCCTTGGTAGTATTGCACCCTGTGGAATTCAGTTTCTCTTTTCAAGATAACTTGGAAAACTAATTCTAACAGAGCTCTTAACCTTGTTCTCTAGTGCAGGGTGGGAAGTACACACTTGTACTACTGGTCACAGTGCCAAGGGCCTGGCACAAGCTCTTCCTTCTAGATGAGCCTCTCTCCATGGATACATTGGCAAGCAGACTGGCTGCAGTTGCCTGGAGCCCTGCTGCCTTCTCCAGAACCTTGTTCCATCTTCATTTCCCTGTCGTGTTCCTTGATTTTTAATTTTTTCTTTTCTGTTGGCACCTCTCTCTTTGCTTAAAAATAACTTTCCGCAAAGCTCTACCCTTTAGCAGGGAACTTCACTATGGTAATGATTGTTCTTTACCTCTTTTCAGCCTAGCATCTTGCAGCCCACCCTCCTGAAAGGCCTTTTATTCTTTAAGGCCACCCATACCCTCCTCCTTGCAGAAATTGTTTTACCTCATTCCCAGTCTTGAACTCTGGGAAACCTCAGTGTCAAGTGTCTTTGCTATCTGTTAAAAGATGTTACATTCACCTGCCCTGCCTGACTGGTAATCACCAGGGAATAGGGTCCTCCTATTGTTTTAAAAATCTTTTGACAAATTCTCACACATTCAAATATTTGAAACAACTATTGGACAGGTATTTATTGAATCAATTGCCTCCTAGCACTTGTAAGTTTTAACATGTGGCCCTTAGTTTCTAATATCAGATGTTTGCTTTATGTCCAAACACTACTGACAGATGGACATTAGTGATTAACATTATGGAGTCTGGAGCTTCTCTACCTAAGTGGGAAGCCCAACACTGTCACTTACTGATGAGGTGTCTTAATTTCTTCATCTTTACAATGGAACAATAATTGTATCTGCCCACAGGGTGAGTGGTTGACTCAGTGCCTAGACACAGTGAAGATTCAGTGAAAGACATAAGATTGCTTAATATGCTTTGAAATATTTGTGTTTACATTTTATTTCCTTCCAGAGCTAAGGTTAAGATACTCAACGGAGAACTCAAAATCTAATGGTTTTCTACTATTGGTAGCTGTCATGTGTGGTTAATTGCTCCTGGTGCAGTTACTTGGGACAAATCCTTTTCCCTCTGAGTTTAAAGCAACAGTCCTTTATCAGTCTTCCTCTGGTATCCCAACCTACCTGACAAATATGCAGTTCTTCCATCAACAATAATGATTCCCACAGCAGTGGTTCTTGGCTTATGTCCTCCAACTAACAGATTCACAAATTTATTGTCACCTATGTCACTCCTTCTCTGGTAATATTGAATTAATTTTGATATGGCTAACAAGAAAGCTTTTAATGCTGGGGAAGGAATAACACTGACAACTGGTTTCAAGCCCTTTCTGAACTTTAGAATCACTTGAGTATTAAAAAATATACACCAATAGCACCTAAGCCCCACTCACACCAACTGCATGAAATATCTGGGCCTGAAGCCTCATTTTGGTGTGTATCAGTAGCTCCCTCAGTGACTCTAGTGTGTGACTGGACTTGAGAATCACTTATGTCACATATGTGCCACGGTATGGGCTGGTGGGGACTGGGGCTAGTTTCTTGGGAAACGGAGCAAGCCTTTGTGTCTTTTGATCTCCACAACTTCCTTGAATAAAGTTGCTCAACTATGTTGAAAGAAAAGCCCCTGCACAGGGCCGAGACGGGGATGAAGATAGATTGCATGATTTAATGGGTCATCTCTGCTGTAGTTAATTTCTCTGATCTCTTGTGCTATATTGATTTTGTAAATAGCTATTGTCACATCTGCCCTTCTGCCTGTGGGAACTGGTGGATCTTAAAAAAAATTGAATTGGGGGGATAGATTAATCAATAGCAAGATTTATTGACTTGGGGCATTTATATTAACTGTAGTGAAGTCAAGAATAATTTGAAGCCTTTTAATACTTGATTAAGTGACATCTTTTGTATTATCTACAGCATCTTAGCAAATATTAGCCTTCATTTATTTGGTACAGCTCTCCTTTCCATTTCCTGAAATGACCCTTCTTATTTGTTAAGCTGTTAGGATTTATATTATAAAAAAACAATCATGTCAAGATACTTTTCAAAGGCCAAGTGACAATCATAAGAAGAATCTCCTATTTCTGGTTGTTTGTAATTTCTTTCAGATTTCTCTCTTTTGGTTACATTTTTTTTTTTTCCATTCTGGGGTTGTATTTTCAGTTACTTTATTTTCAAGAATAAGAATTACATTCTTTGTGGAAAATTTGTCTACTGCCTTTAAAAGTCAACAACTACGTGGTTTAATTGAATAATTAATGTCTCTGCTTTTACCAGGAAGGATTTATGTTATGTTTTGTCAAGGACATAAATGAGAACACTTCAAATATAACTTTTTTTTTAAAACAAGGATTTCTTAAAAAGTCATTTTGCTTGAACAGGGTTTACCATTAAGAAGGAAGGAATTTTGAGTTGTCTCATCAAGAAGGGGATGTATGATAATCATTCATTTCTAGTGTCTCTTTTGGTGTTACTTTGAATATTCCTGCAAGGATTATAGACTTGTTTTGGGGATATGGTTCATAGCTGTAAACTGTACACTATTCTTCCTAAGATCCTTACACTTGACTTTGGGGTCAAATAAGCAGCTTGTAAGACTCTCCAAAATGATGAAAAGATGCTTTATTTATTTAGAAACTTTTTTGAAACAGGGTTTCACTTTGTAGTGCAGATTGGCTTGAGCTCTATGTAGCACAGGCAGGCCTTGAGGGCTCCGCAATGCTCCTGCCTCCATCTCCCCTGGTGCTGGGATTACAAGTGTGCGCCACCACATATGATCTACATGCTTTATTTACACGAGGCACTGTAGTAGTGGGAGGTAGGCTTCTTTGCTCTTTCTCCTAGGTGGAGCTTAGCCTGATGTGAGCCTTGGAGAGCCAGGGTGCGTGGGTGTGGCCCGAGCCCCCAGCCTTTGCCTGGGAAGTTAGATCAGTTTCTAATGACTTACACCAAGAGTCCTCCTTGCTGGGAAAGAAGTGAAATATGGACAAACTCGCAGAGCCTGCTGTTTGCCTCTGTGTCCTCACCTTCTTCACAGGCATCCTCACATTGCTAAGGTCATTCTCGCTGTGAGCTGCCAGCTTCCTCTTGCTTGCTTGCCTCTTCCTCCTGGCTTGGGCTTGGTGCTTTGTTTTCATCACTCATCATCTGTGATTTCTTGGCAAGGTCTTTCGGGGCATGAGCATCTACTCTGCATGACCTGTCAAAAAGCACTTCTTTGACCTCTGATATTGTGAGTGCTTGCCAAGACTAACTCTAATAGTTAGCTAATGTTAGTTGTGCCTCCTCTATTTCTTTTAAAAGGTGGACTAAGCAAAGGCAAAAAGAGTGAATGACTGTTTCTTGAGAACCTATTGGCCAACACTGAACTTTATCAGGCATAGCTGCTGTTTCATTAAATCCCCTTAATAAGTGTGACTCAAAATATGTGTTATCATCTCTACTCATGACTAAGTGGAACCACAGATGGGTTGATGAAGTAACTCACACAGTTGGTCAGTGGCAGCCTCAACCCAAACTCAGTGCTGACTTCCAAGCCTGGGGTGGGCAATGTTCTGTCCGAATCATGGGCATTCAGTTCTGCCTCTTTGGATAATCTCCTTTGTGACCCTTTAATTGCCGAGGGAACCTGGCGCTTCCATTTATCTCCTGTGAGCTTATCTTTTCAAAGACCCCGATTAAGGGCATAAAACTCTAAAATCCTTTTGGCTTTTCTTGTCTTGTGTTGTTTTAAACTTCCCTCAAGACTTTCCTGGAAGACAGAAGAAGATAAAATGCTCTTTGTTCTTAAGCATCTCTGCTCAAGCTCTACTCTTTGGAGCCCCCACATAGCCTGCTCAAGCCAGGGCTCTGAGGAGTACCTTCTCTCATAGCCCCTTATTCTTTATGAGGTTAAATAGGACTGTATGGATTTCATTGGAGATGCAGTCAGAATGAAACCTGGACATTATAACTCACAGCCCTGGGGGCTTGTCACCATGTCAGACTGTCTACCAGCTGCCTTCTTTAACGGTGGTGGACTGCCAACTTGGGTCTGCTTGTCACTCACCTGAACTGAGCCAGCATGGTCTTATTTGTGGGAGGCCCTGCTGAGCATTGTTTCCAGCAGCATAAAAGATATAACTGGAGAAGAAGAGGCTGTTGGGAGAGGGTAGAGGCTGTTAAGGAGGGAGGCTGTTGGGAGCTACTGGTTCTCCTGGGCTATCCCAGGAGAAGATTGTTATGTTGGCTTTCCTGATAGGAACTCAGTTTCTTTCATCATAGAAGGAGCTTGGTACCTCACTGTTGTTGAAGATAACTATGGTACTTTTCCAGGGGAGCTCTAGTTCATATCTTGAGTACTGCTTCCTGGCTCCAGTTGAGAGCCTTTAGCCTGCTAGCACAGGTCCTTCATCACGCTGGCACAGACTTTCTAGCTTGCATCACTGACCTTTGGGCCTTCCTAGAGCACATCTGTGAAACACCACTTCATGAGACATAGTTTGTGGGCTCTGGGCCTCCAGTTGAAGTCATGGGAGGCATTGCTATGCACGCTGGGTCATTAGCTGGATGCATGTAGGATATTACTGCAGGATCTAGGCCTCAGCTGGATTCTTTGGTTGTCAGTGTGTGAACAGGTTTCCTGCATTCCCCTTTTGTGTATGATTCTTTGGGTACTACTATAAATAATCTTATAAAATATGTATCTGTATATTAGTGTTCCCTTGAAAAACTCCAAAACATGACATTAACCATATACATTCAATCTAATGAATGATAGGGTTTCATTTATTCTATAATCTGACTTAGTACAACTCAAAGAGAGCTTGACCAATAACTTGTAGTGCTGAGAAAAGGTACCAGAGCCTATTGCCCCTATTAAGAGCAAAGAGTCTGTCCTTGGGGGACAGTAGGAGGTATAGTGGGGCAGTTTAGGTGGTGTGACATCAGCCATTGTACTCTGTGTATAGCTGGGAGTCAAATCATTGACTTACGACATGAGAGCAAGAGGGCTTGAGTGCCCAGTGCACCTGCCAAGCAATGGTTTCAAAACTAGGATACTTCCTGTATAGGTTAATAAGTGTTGAAATTTCTATTATTTTATAATGAAAAAGAAAATCCAGATAATGATGTGTGTAATATACTGTTCACATATGCTGAAGGAAGCACAGGTTTTACTTGTACCTGTTGATTTCCTCTCAGTGAACTCAGACACAGCATGTTTTAGTCATGCCTGGCTAAGTGGGTTCATGCATCATCATGTGATACAGGTTTCATGATACCAAGCTTTGCAAAGTAACCACATGACTTATATAACCCCCTCCAAAGTAACTGTGGGTTAAAGATAATACCAATATTATTAATGTACAACAAAGTGGCAAAGCTGTCATTTCTAAAATGTTTAGCCTTGTTATGAGGTGAAAACTATGAAGGTGTAATCATAACTGATTCAGCTCCCTCAAATCAGCAAGAAGACGATCTGACATACACATTGCTTTCTTCTGCTGTTAATGACAGATCTTTCCTCAAGCCACAATGACCTTGACCTGCTGCCCAGTAATATAAAATAACCTAGGTGCTTAGCAAGAAATTTTAAAAGTATGCATTTAGAAATGCATAAATTTATAAATTATATACAAAATTTACATATTAGTATATATAGGTAGATATAAATTTGAGGCTCTACGTTAAGCATGCTGTGGCGTGCATGTGTGTGTCTCTGTGTGTTTAACTGAAATGGTGATGTATTAGTCAGGGAAGACTAACTGTTTTAGCTAGTGACTCCAATGCATAGTGGTTTAACAGAATGAAGAATTATTTGTGGTTTGTGTGAAGGCCCAACATGAGGCAGCTGATTTGAGTACAGGATGCTGTTCTTGCAGAAATTCAGAGGCCCCAGTTTCTCCCCTCTACTTCCTTGGTCATGTGTCTAGTTGATAAATGGAAGAGACTGTAGAAAATAAGGCTTCTTCTGGGCACATCTTGAAGGGGCTCCCTCTTTTGTTCCAACATTCTTTTGGCTTGAATGCAGTCAGACACTGACTCCCAACTACATGAGAAGCCATGTGTGGCTGTGAGTGCAGCAGGTAAAAGAAAACCATTTAGGAAGCAACTACCCTGTCTCCATCAGAATGGCAATGACAAAAATAGGGGAATGCTTTGCTTGTGGGAGTGGAGAGTTCAGAGACAGAAGATTGTGGTTAGAATTTGATGTACTGGAGTTTATCCATAATTCCAACAATGTTTACTTAGTATTATGTGCCAAGCACATTTTTGGCTCTGGGGATATAGCAGTGAACAAAACAGACAGAAATTTATTCTATCAAGGAGCTCACATTTGAGAGGGTGTTCTGAATGAAAGATACTCAAATGAGTTTGAGAAAACAAACACTGAAGAAAAGAGCAAGAGGTGATCTTTAAGGAAGTTATTTTGATTTGAGCCAAATGATTTAAAATTTAAGACTATGGACTCAGATAGATCTGACTTTATAAACCAGGCTTCACAGTCACTTTGCTGGCATGAGATCTTTGCAGGTTGTTCAACCTTTAAAGTCTCAGTCTCTTTCTCACTAGAGATAATGATAGTGCTTTCCATGCAAGGATAGTCTGAGAATTTAATAAGAACATAACATGCAACACTTAGTGGAATGCTCGAATGCAGAGTAATCTCCCTGTGAATGTTAGGTATGACAATTCCACTGATAAAGAATAGCAATTATAAAAGAAGATGGTGATTTTGTCCATGCAGGTTCCCTGGGACAATGATTTCCCCAAACAGGAGACATCTTAGAGAACTTTCTCTTTCCCTTTGCCACTTAGATAGTTATTGGGTTATTGTGATAATGAATTTTTTGAATTAAAGAGCATGTTTATTAACAATTACATATTAAAAAATAATGCCTATCTGCTGAAAATATTGAAATTATAGAAAATAATAAAGATAATCAGCTACAATCTTATTATTCAGCAAAAGCTAGTTTTATCACGGTCTTTCCTTCCTGTCATTTTTCTGCATTGCTCAAGTGTAGAAAGCCACAGAGTATGGTCCTAACCTTCGCACCAGCTGTGCAGGGTTGACAGTCAACCCCAAATCCCTCAGATGAGAGAGGTTCTCTGTAGCAACAGGGGCAGCTCTTCAACAGTCCAGTTGGCTTTTCCCCACTATCTGATTCTCATTCCTGAGGCTCTATGATCGTTCAATTTCAGCTCTTTTATTTTAAACATGCCAGAAACTTCTGTTTCCTGAATGCTAACTAGCATTTCTGTTCTGCTGGTTCTGTGCTTCTAAGCGCTTGGTGGAACCAGGTGCATCGATGAAATTATGTATGCCGATCTCAAAAACAGAGGTGGTTTGTGTGTCTTTCCTACTTAGTCTATGGTAGTATAAAAACTTCATCCCTGGAAGTTTTCAGCTCTGATGGGTCAAATAAAATCAATAGTTCAATTTACATCCTTTGAGAAATGATCTAATAGTGACCTTATGCTTAGCATCCAGTATCCATCATACCCACTATATGCAAACAATTCACAATCAACAATTGCTCCTTTGAGCATCAGCTGCTCTGTGCTGGCCCTTTAGGTGAGGTCCCTTCATAGGGAGACATGCTCTCCTAAAAAAAAAAAAAAAAAAAAAAAAGAAGAGGAAGAGTCCTCAGGATAGCAGATTTGCTTCAGTTGTTACCACTTCTGCCTTGGGGAGGAACAGTTTGGAAGTTTTAAGAACTTTTGGAACTGGAAACAAAGCAAGAAGCTGGCAATAGTGTATTAGGAGCTTCTTGGCATTTTTCCGAATGGGGTTCAAATTTTATTTGGATTTTTCCTGAGCTGAAGTTTACTTTTTGCCTCTCAGAGGCTTTCTTCCCAGGCCTGGAAAATGCAAATTGGTAAGGTAAACAAAGCTGTGGGGGACTTACTTTAACATTTAAAGGCAAATATTTCCTTTATTCCTATAACTAAGTAAATATTTCCTTTGTTCCTATAACAAAGCCTGGAGGATGATTTAAATAGCCTTGTAAGTACCTATCGCTTGCAAATAATTGGTATGTTAATTAAAAACTGTTCCTATCTATTCAGCGACAATGAGTTTTAAAAATTTCACGAGGTGATGCTTTGGTAATTGTCTCTATGAGAAAGTAAGAAAATTGCTTGTTAAAAATACCATTATTTAAAAAAATACCATTACTTCTATTGTAAGTGCTATGTATGTGTACTAACTTCACACAAGGAGTGTAAACAACGCATATTGCAAACAGGTACAGACAAAGGGAAGAGTATCAATAGATGGATGGAAGAGGAAGAGAGAGAAAGGAAGAGAGATGCAAAAAGGAATTAAGAATGTTGCCCCAGGTTACGATCACAGGTATCTAGGGTTAAATGTGAGTGTTGCTTTATGAAACAGGAAGCCACCAAATGGAGATGTAAGAATGTCATGGGTTTATGCACCTGCTATAGATTGAGACAATATCAACCTGTTATGAATTCTGAAGTTGGTAAAAATGGATTTATGAAAGTTTAGTGTACTCTGAGTAACACTTACCACCTGTTTAGAGAGCTCAAATTCCAACCCCTAGAACTCCAGTTTAGCTGGCAACTGGAACAGGGTTACAGAGTGAACATATCTGTCTGTGTTTTGCCTCTCACCTGGCATGACATACTTGTCCCCTGTGCCCTGCCCTGGTGTGAGTGAGTAGAAACATTGAACAGAAAGTCCAAGGATCCTGGCTCCAGTTCAAGTTCTGAAGTTCCTAGGGATCCTGGATCAACCACTTAATTTTCTGGGTATCTAAATGAAATTTGGTTGATAAAGTTCACCCTGCTAACCTCACAAGGGTTTGAAGAATCTGTTTTCGTCCCTATTTTGTGGCAGAGAAAAATGGGAGGCAGCTTGAATCATGTGTCCAGTTGATGTAGCAGTGCTTTGTCTGTAGATAAAGGTTTATGCAGAGGAAGGTGGCACTGTTATGCATGGGAGTGTAGTCTTCAGAGTCCATCTAGCCTTGACACTGTGTGTGATTCCCTGGCTCTCTTTTCCAGTGCTAATTTCCTTGTTCTCAAGTGCCTGGACATTGATTGCTATTTCCCTCCTTTTTACATCTCTCATCCCACCCTTATTTGTTCTCTCATGGTTTTAAATCACATCAGTGAACTCATTATGTGTTTTCCTTTCCAATATTTGTCCTCTTATCCTGATTTCTGCTTATCCTGATTTCTGCTTCTCTGACATTTGTTTAAAGGGTGAGTTGTCAAATTTTATAGTAGCAGATGCTTATTGGAAAGAATGTTTGACCCAAAGCCCAGTACTGAGCTATTAGTGTTTGAGAGGTTGCGGTTGTGTGGCTCCAGTTTAAAGTTTAAACTGTTGGTCAAAGTCTCAGTTTGAGGAAGGGGTTAATAAAGTGTCACTGATGTCACAAGGGGACAGTTCAAAGACACAGATGTGTAAGCAAAATCTGAAGACACCGTGTGGAGTGAAGCTCTACAATCTCATTTAGCAAGTAGTAAACACTAATTGGGGACAGGTTCTGTGTACTCATTAGCTTGGCTTTTTAAAAACACACCAAGTGACTGATCATGCTACATTTCTTACTGAAAGCTAAGGCATTCTAAATATTCTTCTTTCCTCAGCTGCTTATTTGACACAGATCCTGCCAATGCTACTTACTGAGGATTGCTCATAGCTGTTCTCTCTTCTTCATCCACAAGTTCAAGGCAGAGGTCATCCTTTCAGCTACTGTTCAAGTGTTCATTACATTCTTGGGAAGATTTCCCTGAAATAGTTAATCGAGTTTTAAAAATTTGCATTCTACCTGTTACAGTACTTATCATGCTATAAGTAATTTTCTTTACTTAGTTATTTTAGACCCTTAGGTTTTTCTTATTACCTGTCTGTCTCAGTTACTCTTCTCTTGTTGATGGGACAAAATACCCAGCACCAAAAATGAAGAAAGGAAAGGTTTATTTAGCTCATAGTTACTGGAGGTTTCAGTCCATACTCAGCTGGCTCCAAGGCTGAGTGGCACAAGGCAGAGGGCAGCAGTTCATGGTGGTAGAGAACAGGGAAAAGCGAAGGGAGGAGACATAGCTGCAACTTGCAGGAAGCCTCTCTCACTTCTTTCCAGGCTGCCTGTGAAGACCAGAGCTCCTCCAGTGAAGTGGAGTTGTTGCCAAGACCATGCTCCTCTGAAGAAGTGGCAGGGATTGTGATGATTGAGCCCCTCCAAGGAAGTGGCACATAGAACCCTTTCTCAACTGCACTGTATACCATTTTTGTGCCAAGTCTGTTTAGGGCTGGCCCGCCATGCCTCAGGGAGGGGTCTCCACACTCTAGGGTGTGGAGTTGCTCAACCCATCCAGTCAAGCTTAGGACCCCTCAAGTTGACACAATGTGTGAAGCACCACACCATCCAAATGCCTAGAAAAGTGTTTCTCGAGTGAAGGAATGAGCTGATGAATGACGAACAACCTCAGTTTTACTGCCCTTATGTTTTGAGCAGAGTCAGTTACTTTGTTAATAGTATACTAAATTTCAGGTCTCTGATTTTTAGATATAAGAGGAAGAAGGCAATGAAAGGGGAGAACCATTGGTCTAACTTACTCATCTGTGGCTGGCTAAGAGTGGACTCCCTTGGTAAATGATGCTTACAAGCCTGAGGGTAAAGGTCTTGGTGCATGGAGCTTCTTCTACATTGTGTACTATACGATACAAAAGGCCTCTGCCAAGAAAAGAAAGCATCCAACATATCACACAACTGATATCCTTCTAATAGTAGCGTGAATATTCAAAAGTAGATTACTATGATTTTTCACAGGTTTTGGTGTCTTAGGAGCAAGATTTATAAAAAACAAGGAATACTTATATAGTATGAAGTGCCATTTTAAGTGACAACTCATTTTAATATATTGAATCCTCACTAAAACCATAGAAATAGGTACACAGTATACGAATTTTTCAGAAACTTGCATGGAATGGTACTTGACCAAAGTCATGGGTGGTGATGGTTAGGAATTCTGGCTTCAAAGTCTGCCCCCTTAATGCTGTATCTGATAGGTCTGGACTCAAAGTTTCTCAGGCACCCTGCTCCAAACACACTCCCTCTTGGTTTCACAGGGACCCTGCCCCCGAACGCTCTCCCCCCTTGGCCCCATGCAGAGCCAAGTCCAAAACCACAGAACAAGTTCACCTGACTTTGACCAATTGAAAGCAACCACAGAAACTATCCTTTGTTAACATCAAAAGTCCCCCACAGGCCAGGTAACCCTGCTAAGATTAGCTCTCCTTCAGCTGTTCCAGCCCACAATCCCTTCCCCACTCCCTAAAAGCCCTGTGCTTTGCCTTGCTCACTGCTGTCTTGGTCTGTTAGACAGTCAGCCTACTCGCTACCCTCAATAGATCTTCTACTTGCATTGGAATGCCTGGTCTGGTTGATTGCATGGGTTTATAACTAACAGTATCCACAACGGTGTCATTACCCTGTGCACAGTTGAAGGACAATGTGAGAGAGCTTAGCATGGATAAACGCTATTTTCTATAAAGTTAGATATTTCTGCATTTGGTTTCTTGCTTCATCACTTTCAAAATATGGATTTTGTTCTAAAAATGAAGAATATGATGTGATATGCTGGAAACACCATGTATAGCTACTCACACATAGTAGGTGCCCATATTTTTATTTCCTAATATTTTTTTGATGAACCCTTCCTGTTTTCTCTTGAGTAGAATTCTAGTCAAAGTTAAGTATGTCTACTATAAAAAGATAATATGGCAATGTATCACAATGCAGTACAAATTCAGAGAGCCCAGTTTATGACTAGGGCAGGGAACTTCAATAGAAGAGTGAAGCCAAAGTAGAATAATAACATTGTGGGTTTGTGTACCATAGGATCTGTATTAGTTACTCCTCTCTCATTGCTGGGACAAGTACTCGACACTCAAAATGAGGGAAGGAAAGGTTTATTTAGCTCACAGTTACTGAAGGTTTCAAGACACTGAAAGAGAGGCCGGGCACTGCTGTGTTCAGGATGACCCTCTCCACATCTCTGAGAAAGCACATGCTAGCCATTTAATGTTTTGCCCCTCTCTGGCTCCATCCCTCAGGCCCCGCCCTGCTCCTCTGGCCCTGCCCCTTAAGCCACTTGTTGCTCCTCCAGCTGCATCTGCCCCATAATTACATGGCGCTTTGTGGGAGGCAACTAGATACAAACATAACATTCTACCCATGGACACGCAATGTCTCGCGTACATCCTTTTCTGCAAAAAAGCATTTTAGTTCATTTCTAAGAGTTTCCAAAGTCCCAATAGTTTCAGCATTGCGGAAAAGTCCAAGTCTCAAGTGTCCTCCAAGATCTAAGGCAAACTCCCTTAGTTAAATACATCCAACATTCAAAGGCACAAGACAAACACTGCCATTCTAAAAGGTACACAGAGAAGGATACAAACCATTGAGAGCAAAACAAGTCCAAAATCCAGCAGGCCAAAATTTAAGTCCTATAATTCCATGTGGAACACCTGAAGCAATCTGTGGCAAATTGTGAGCTCCATGTGGCTCCATCCTTATGGCACTTCTGGTGGTTGTAGCTCCCACTGCTTCTCTCTTAGGCTAGCTTTGCTCCCTTCCTGCAGTTTTCCTTTGATGATCCACTTTCCTGGATTTTCCAAATTTCTGGGGTTTTCACTGAATAGGCTTCTCACTCAGCTTCACACACTGCCCTGTCAGAGGCATTCTCCCTGGTCTCTCAGGCCTTCTTCTGAAATCTGGGTGGAATCTTTCTTAACCTCAGAACTCTTGTATTCCGCATGTGTCTGAAACCAATGGCACATGGATGATGCCAAGGTCTGCTGCCAGCTGGAGCAGTAGCTAGGCTTTCCTCTTTCTTGGCTATAGAGGTCGAGTGTCTGGATCACTGAGTACTATGACACTAATTTGAGGAACAAATTCTCTATACTGGTGCCATTCAATAATCTGGTGTGGCCACTGCCTCTATTCTGGAACCTGGTGTGGCCACAGCCTCCATTCTGGAACATGGAGCTCTGCATCTTTCTCCCCAGAGCAGAGTCTCTTACCCTTGTGATTCTGAGGCTGCAAAGGGCGACAACCTGCCACCTCCTTTGACGTCCTCGCAACATCTTTTCTACTCTCCTGTTCCTCCTGAGCAATGGAAATCTCAGCTCTATCTTTGCAGCTTCCTTTCTGGCCAAACTCATAACATTTTAGATCATTCTGCTAGGCTCTTTGTTCTTTATTCTGAACATAAATCTGACTAAGAGCTTCCAATAACAACCACTGCCCCAATATTTGACTGCTTTGAGATTTCCTTTCCAAGATTAATCAGTCCTCCATGTTTAATCTCAGTTTCAGGCAAAGTCTTTGGACATGGACAAAATTCAGACAAACTTTCTGCCAAGCCAAAACACAAATGTTCTGGAGTCCAACAACCATTGCAGCCCTTTGTCCCAGCAGAAACCTCCCCAGCCTGGCCTTTACAAACAGGTTTTCTATCAGTTGTCTAGTCTGAGCTCTGATCAGAATCTTTCATCTAGAATAACCAAAGCTGTTCCAGCATTCCTCTTGTAGACGACATCTTAAACCTTTCTTATCTCTTCCTGTAAACCAGTCTCAAAAGCTTGTACTCCCCATGGTCAGGTTTAGCCACAGCAATGACCTCACTTCTCTGGTATCAAATTCTGTATTAGTTACTCTTCTCTTGTTGCTGGGATGAACACTTGACACTCAAAATGAGGGAAGGAAAGGTTTATTTAGCTCACAGTTACTGAAGGTTTCAAGACACTGAAAGAGAGGCTGGGCACTGCTGTGTTCAGGATGATCCTCTCCACATCTCTCAGAGAAAGCACAGGCTAGCCAGTTTAGTGGTTCACTCCTCTCTAGCCCCACCCCTTGGGTCCCACCCTGGTCCTCTGGCCCCACCCCTCAAGCCACATGTTGCTCCTCCAGCTGCATCTGCCCCATAACTTACATGATGCTTTGGGAGAACAAATAGACACAAACCATAACAGGGTCTATATTGATGGCATAAGCAGACTACTGCACTTAATGAAAAGGGGAGGATCTAAAACTGGTGTGCAGTCTTACCTAGCAAACCTTGTCCTGTTCAAAGCATTAATATTTGAAGTATCTCTGGTTATTAAACACAAGAACTCAAGAATGCAAACTTCCAAGCAACACAGAAACTTGTACAGTTGAGAGTTGTATTTTTATCAGATCAGTGATTGTCAGTAGGTCTGCAGCAGGAGGGAGGAGGCACAGAAGAGCCCGTTTCCCATACAGTAGCTTCCAACAGTTGGCCTAAGCCAGTTACTATAGAGGAGGCACGAATGCTATGGTGGAAGACCACAAAAACTGTCTTTCCTTTGGTCCTTAATGTCTTTTTTATGAGCTGATGAGCTGATATTCCACCTGTGTGTAGATGGCTTAATGAAAAACATCTGGGCTTAAAATATGTCACCACTCACTGGAAATGTGTAAATTGGAGGCAGAGCCATGTGGTTGTGTATCCTTGCCATAGTGCCGCAAATCACAGCTGCTCACGGAGACAGCGCTCATATTATGGAGCTGGGTGAGTTTCCTGAGTGGAACAGAGATAAAAGGTGCCTGTCTTCCCTCAGGATCCTGATTGCCATGGAAGGACTGTGAATGTGTGAGGGTGAGAGGGGAAGAGAATACAGAGCTGTGCTGGGACATGCAAAGAAAGGGAGTGGCTTGTGCCATCAGCGGAGGAGCCCAGCCCGAGCCCTGCTAGATTCCTGGCAGAGACATTGAAATGGAATTGATAAGGAAGGTGGCAGAATTTGTCACCCACCTTTACTGTATCATGTCTGGTAGTAAAAGCAAACAAAGAACAAATAAACAAACAACATCTGCATATATGAAGCCATTAGCCTTAAAGTAGAATGGACATGTAACTCAGTCTACCAGAATAATATTTTTGTTCATTGTATATTTTTATTCAGTGGTAAGTGTGTGAGTTATCAAACCTTTTTAGTTTGTTTAAAAAGTAGAAATTAAATAGTTTGCCAGCATGGACAAAGGATAGTAAGAAATAGATCCTTAGTAGGTTCTAACACATTCCACATACTGATATATGTTTTGTTACAGTGGACATTGGAATAAGCAGTGCCATAAGTATTGCATCTTGAGACCTAGAATTCGTTGATAATGTGCCAGGTTAAAGAAACAAGGTTTGAAGTGCTACAGTTTGAATCAAAAGTGTTCATGAGACTAACTTTGCTTTGACCTCAAATAAATCTTTCTATGAGCTTTACACTGTTTATTGCTTAGAAGAGGAACATGTCATTAGTTAATTGTGGTTAAAAGTAAGGATTAATGAAAATGATTAAATTATACTTGGCAATTTGTTGTTCTTTTCTATTTATATGCAGGGGATATAATTCATAATTACTTTCTAATACTTAAAAATACATATTATTGAAAAAAATGATTTCCAGAATTATTGTGGTAGAACCTGTAAAACATTATAATTGTTTGAGATATTTTGTTATCACAACCATCACGGGTCAATAGCCTCCCAAGTTGAGATCGTTGCATATGTAAGGAAATACTCTAAATAAAGGGTATAGCCATGCAAACCTCAAAGTTATATTGGGAAAACAACTTTATTAATTATAAAATTCTCTTATGCTGAATTCTAAAGAGATCTGACTGTTCTTAAGCTGAAATCACAGCATACTGTAAAGACCATTTATTTCACATTTAATGAGAGAAGAGACTTAAGTCTTTTGATTTACTTGTCTTAGCCTCTTTCACTTTTTTTTAAAATTAATTTTATTGAGAAACAAATAGCAATGAGACAGTTTCAAAATTGATTAATGGGACAGTTTCAATAATCAATACATTGCATATTGTTGTCTTCATAGTATTCATAGTACAAGATGTAGACATGATATCCTGTCCAAACACTGTTAGTACAAATCTTTCTTCTCACTGAATGAAGAGAAAGTAGCTGTATATCTATCCTAACTATTTTGTATATACAGATACAAAACGGTCCTTCATTTATATCCTTGTTTAGTCAGAGATGGGTATTCCATTGCCATTTAAATATTGTAGATGCATGAATTCACAATCCAATATAGTCCAGTAGTCCATAATAGTAGTGGGTTATCCATAGGACTGGCAAGGTCAGAAGTTGTTGACTTGAGCCTTTTATGACTGAGCATATTAATATGGTTTTCTTTCACTTGGTTTTAATCTAAGCCTCTGTCGTGGCCCTGCTGTCTAAGGTACATCCTTAAAGGTATTCTCAAAAGTGAAAGCCCAACTGCATCTCCGATAAGATAGGCCACCATTTAGGGATTGGGAGCTGTTTAGGTAGCGAGGCAATATTCCCTAACAGTAAGGGTCTTAGCTGAATCAGCTCTTGTGATTAGAATTCACTATATTTCACTGTTGAATTTTTAGTTTTTAGATGATTCTTTTTATAGGAAGGGTAAATTTGCCTCTAGTAAGCTGACTACAAAAGTGCAATTCAAAATACAGAGCTTATTTATTTGTTAACGTCCTCTCCCAATAAACAAAACTTTACATATTTGAAGACAGCAATCTTCCATCTTTCAGTATTTCTAGTTGCAGCTCTCTTAGTTGCTAAGCATTTCTGTGACTGCAGTTCTTCACTATCCTACTCTAGACTGGCTCTAGTTTGTTAAGATTTTCATTAAGATATTTGTGGGCATGATTCATCTGTTCATTGCATGCTTATTTTGCTCCTGGTACGAACCAGGAGCTGTGATAAAATAGTGAATAAGGGAGACAAACTCTTGGCCCAGAGCAATAGGCAAATATACAACATATATATTTTCACATGATTGTAAGTGCTGAGGAAAATATCTAGGGAAAAGAAAGAAAGCTGCCAATAAAGGAGGGCTATTTTTTAACATATGCATCTATTCTTTCAGACACAGGATCTCACTATGTAACACAGGAAGGCCTTGATGTTGTGATCCTCCTGTCTCTTAGGCTTCTCAGTGCTGGGATTCCATGTGTACCCCACCACGCCCAGCTTGGGGTTTATTTTAAATAAGTAGTTAAGGAAGATTTCTCAACAGCTTTGTGTCCCGTGACCTAAGAGTGGGCTGCCATGTGTGGCATGTGCATGGACCTTGAGGAAGGCTGTCTAGAAAGAGAAGCAGCAACTGTGAGGGCTCTGAGGTGGGAATGATGTGCCAGAAGTGACCACAGGATGAATATTTACAGCTGCTCTTCTTCCCCATGGTACCAAGAAACTTTTATGATGCTAAGTCTATGTGAGTTAGCCTCACTGGAAATTCTCTGGTGTTCTCCTGTTTTCCCTTTGTCTTTAGACAATCACTAATCCACATTTGAAGGAACTACATTCATCTCTTTAAGAGCTCCCAAGGCCCAAACATAGAGTTGTGTCCTCCACCTCTTTCCTCTCTCTCTCTCTCTCTCTGGGTCTCCATCTGTTTCTCCCTCTTTCTGTCTCTCTCCTTCTTTTCCTCTCCCTCTTCTGTCCCTCCCCCGTCTCCCTTCCCTAGAGATAATGTAATCCCTACCAGATGAATTCTTTTGTGATACAAAATGAAAAGACTGAGATGAGGGAAAGATGAGAGTGGTTGGAGGAAAATGGGCTTGTGTATCTAAAGAGGGGTCCTTGGTAGTTTCAAATCGAATTCCTATATAGGTGAGAGGTAATAGAAACAAATGATGCTGATTGGGTTACTGCTGTAAAGGGCCACAGCTCCAATTGTGGGGCACCACACCTGAAGAGGTCAGCTCCTACTCAGCTAGAGCAGATTGTTTGAATGCATAATGCAAACCCAGGATTGCCATATGTCTCAATTTTTCAGGAATAGTAGCAGATCTGTTTTTTACACAAGATTTTCCAATTTTAAAAACACTGTCACAGGGACTCCCACCTTCAGAAAACCAGGATAGACATGCTTAGCCCTGTTCTGAAACTGAGTACAACTAAAAGCCTGGGATGGTATGTAAGAAATATAGGAAGACTTTAGAAGGTGGGAAAGCTGCGGCGAGGGTGTGACTGTCTCCATCAAAACTCATGTTGAAGTTTAATTGTCAATGTAATGATATCGAAAAGTAGTAGAGTCCTTAGCAGATGTTTTGGGCCTTGGGAACTCTTAAAGAGATGAATGTAGTTCCTTCAAGTGTGGATTAGTGACTATGAGAGCATGTGTTATAAAGCACATTCTCCTTTGTGCACACACTCACTGAACCTTCAACCATGAGGTCCTCCATGCCATGTTATCAGACATCCCTGGCCATGCACAAAACCCCACCTCTTTCCTTTGTAAAGGATCCAGCCTTAGATGTTCTGTCATCACAACAGAATTGGCTAAAATGGGAAAGAAAAGGAAAACAGCTAGGGACTTTCATACCAAAGCAAACACCCTGGTGAGTCCTCTGGGTGTTTGTTTTTGCATACCATATCCCAAAGTTGGAGATAGAGCAGTAAAAACTCTGGAAGCATCAACTTATGCCACTAGGAAGGGTAGCATGAAAATTAGTCTTTCTGTACCCCTTCCCCTAAACAGAAAAGAAAAGCCTGAAAAAATTCCAGAAAACAACACAGAGATATTTTAATTATATCATGAACAAGATAGGATAGGGGAAGGTAAGTTTTGTATACTTCACTTAAACAAATAATATTTACTTATTATGATAAATTTTATTAATATATAATGTAATAAGTAGAGCAACTATTAAAATATCTATGCAAAGCAATACAATTTAAAAATACAAGATAAAATAGAATTTGAAAAAGTGTTGAAATCACCAATAGGGAACAGAGGATCGAAAAACAGAGAATGCAAACAATAAAATATGGATATCATTCCTAACATATCAATAATCACATGAAGTGTAACTGGTATAAATATATCCATTAAAAAACAAATTTTCACACAACACAGCTATATACTATGAGAAATCCACTTCCAGTATAATCGGATAAAAGAAAAATGGAGGAAAAAAGATACATTACATCAAAATTAATTCAGAGAAAGGAATTGCAATGACAAGAAACATTGAAACATCACCCAGGATTTGGAGGCAGATTTATTTAATATTGGATGGGCACTGACAGTGAATCACGTATCCTTTAAAATGTCAGGCCTTGAAGGCCCAGGGAGGTAGGTTTTTATGGGGTTGCAAGCAAGAAGCGGAATACTTGTCTTTTATTGGTTCTTATTAAATATGTCATACTGACTAGGTAAGCATCATAGTGACCAGCCATGTCGAAGAGACAGTAGTAACAGAAGTTGTAACAAGAACTATTACCTGGGCGACTTAGAAACTGAAGTGTATTGGCTGAGGGGAGGCATTTTCTGTTATAGAACGGCTACCCTAGAGCTGGAGAGAGAGCTCAGAGGTCCAAGCACCTGCCTGGCAGGCGCAATGACCCAGGTTTGCCTCTGTACCGCATTCCATGCTGGCCTTGGGGCCTTGGGCATGTCTTGGGGGCCACTGAAACCAGGCGTGGTGGTACATACCTATAATCTCAGTGCTGAGGAGGCTGAGACAGGAGTCACTGCAAGTCTAGGCTGTGTAGCAAGATGCTGTACCAAATAAATAAAAGATTAATTTTTTTTAAAAGAAAGAATGGCTACGCTAATGTCAAATAGGTTAGATTTCAGAGAAAAGACTATTAATAGAGAAAAAGAGGGATACCGTACTAAGAAAATGTTTCAGTTTAAAACGTGTACATTCCGCCGGGCATGGTGGCGCATGCCTGTAATCCCAGCACTCGGGAGGCTGAGGCAGGAGGATTGTTGTGAGTTCAAGACCAGCCTGAGCTACAAAGTGAGCTTAAGGCCAGCCTGAACTGCATAGTGAGACCCTGTCTCAAAAAGACAAAAATAAATAAATAAATAAATAAATAAATAAATAAATAAATAAATAAAACGTGTACATTCCAAGCAACAGGGCTGCAAAATATGTGGCACAAAAACTCAACAGCTAAAAGGATAGAGGCATCCACAGATAACAGCTGGAGATTTTACACTCTGCATAATCAGTAGAACAGGAAATCCACAAAGAATAAAGATAAATGTATTACTAGTCTTCTATGACAACAAACTCCACAAACTGGGTAACTTAAACAGTGTAAGCTTTGTTCACATGTTTTGGTGGCTAGAAATCCAAGATCCAGCTTTCCCGGGCTTGATTCCTCCTGGTCTGCAGGGACTGCCCCATCACTGCCTCCTCACATGGCCTTTCCTTTGTAGGATGCATGTATCTTGCCTCCTTTCCTCTTTCTATAAGGACACAAGTTTTAATGGATTTACGTTCTACTCTTATGACCTTATTTAATCTTAATTACCTCTTTACAGGCTTTATATTCTAGTATGATGGTATGAGGTGTGTGAAGGCTTCAACATATGCAGTTTTGCATGCTCCAAGGATGTAATTTAGTTCACAACAATGCAGAAGAACTCAGTAACATTATCAGCCAATAGGATCTCATTGATATTCAGAGAACACTCAGCACAAAAGCAACAGAATAAACCCTTTCTTCCTCAAATGCCAATGAAATATATACCAAGTACCTGGATTGTAAAATAAATTGTAAAATATGTAAAGGAATTTGCATCATAAAAAATGTTTTCAGTGGTCAACACAGAAACATACTAGAAATTAATAAGAAGGGACAACAGGAATTCTCCAAATACTTACAAACAAAATAATATGCTTCTAATAGCCCATGCTATTAGAATTTAAAATTCTTTCTAAAGAAGAAATTTAAAGAAATAAAATACATTTCACTGAGTGGAAATGAAACTACACTTTATCAAAATTTGTGGGATTTGGCCAGAAAAGTGCCCAAAGGGACATTTATATAACTAAATACTTATAATAAAAGAGGAAAACTCTCTAATCAATGATCTAAACTCATATTTCAAAAACCTAGAAAGACAGAGAAAAATGAACCCAAAGCAAGCAGAAGAAAAATAATAAAGATAAGAGCAGAAATCAATGAAATTGAAAATATAAAAATAATCTAGAAAAGCGATGAAACAAGAAAATGATTGATTCCTCTAAATGTCGGCAAAACTCAAACACTCTTAGCTAGACCTATAGAGAAAAAAGAGAAGACATAAATTACTAACATCAAAATGATTTAGAGTATATCATTGCAGATATGGTAGACAACTAAAAGTAATACAGGAATACTACAAAGCAATCCATTTAAGTTTTACAACTTAGAAAAACAGTCCACTTCTTGAAAAATGCAATCTACCACAACTTAGCCAGAGTGTAGTAGAAAATATGACTAGCTATATAACTGATAAGGAAATTAAACCTATAATTTAAAAATTCCCCTAAAAGAAATCTCTTGGGCCACATAGGTGCACTATAGAATTTTACCAAAGAGAAGAATTAATATCAATTCTTTGCAATTTCATCAAGAAAATTAAAAGGCAGGGATCACTTCCCAATTTATTTTATCAAGTCCAAAGAAAAAGAAAAAGAAAACTCCATCCTAGTGTCTTTGTGAATATGGTATGGAATCTTTAACAAAATATTAGCAAGTAAATTCAACAAAATATACATAGAATTATATATCAGGATCAAGTGGAGCAGAAAGGTGGAAAGAATGTAAAGAGGGCTTCATAACTTTAAAACATCAATACAATTCATCACATTAACAGGCTAATTAGCAAAAATCATGTGATTGTACCATTGATGCAAAGAGCACTTGATAAAATCCAGCACTCATCCATGATAAAAACTTCTCAGAAAAATTTAAATAGAAGATCTATAAGTTGATAAAACTTATCCTCACTGACGGTGAATGACAAAATACTTTTCCACTAAGATCAGGAACAAGCCCAAAGTATCTTCTTTCCAAGATTATTTCCCAACATAGTACTAGAAGTCTTACCCAGTGGAATAAAATAAGAAATGAAGCAGAGGCATATAACTTAAAAGGAAGAAATATAACTCTCCTTATTTATACATACCACAATTTCTTACATAGAAAATACTAAGAAATCTACCCCAAACATTCCTACATCTAACAAGTTAAGTTTAGCAGTGTCACAGAGTCAACGAAGACATACAAAATCAATTTTATTTCTCTAAACAATGAGCACATGGGCATTAAAATTAAAAAAAATAATACCTCTTTCAGTTTCTCACTAGGGGACACTTAGGTGTCAATCTAAAGAACACGTACACAATTTGAATCCTGAAAACTATACAATGCTGCTAAATTGATGGCCTACATAAATGGAGATGTGTTATAGATTGGAAAACTCAAAATAATAAGGAGCTCAGGATTTTTTCCAAATTGATATACAAGTTGTAGTGGGGTAAATGGCTGCTTATCAAAAGAAATGTTTGTGTCTCAGTCAAGGAATCTGTAAATGTTATGTTGTTTGGAAAAACTAGTCTTTGTAGACAAAAATAATTTAAGGATCTTGACCCAAGGGAGCATCAAGGATTATCTATGTGGGAATAAATTCAATGACAAGCGTTCTCATCAGAGACACCGAGAGGAGATTACAGTCACAGAGGAGAAGGCTGTTTGCAAAATGGACAGAGAGATGCCACTGCCAGGAAGGGTGACCACCAGGGCTAACCCTGGGCAGTCCAGCGAGGATCTTCCCTGGAGCCTCCAGAGTGAACACAGACCGCTGATACCTCGATGTCAGACTTCTGGCCTCCAGAGCTGTAAGAGAACACATTTCGGTTGTCTCAAAACACTGAGATTATGGTAGCAAGTATATAGGATTAACTCAATCGGTATCAAACCTTCCCAGAAAAAGCTGTTGTCAACAAAATTATCAGAAAACTTTCATGGCAGCTACGATAGCTGTTTGTACTTGGTGTGAAGTAGGCTTAGTTCAGGCAAATTCTTTCATGTAGCGATTTTAAAAAGTAATCTATTAGTATGTGTTTGTAATACATGAAGTTTACTTTCATCTTAGGGTGTAGGTACAGATATGTCATGTGGAGCTGGAGCCTGGGAGGAGGGTGAGGAACTGAAGGAAAATAGTTCCTTGAAAAGAATGCTTTGTGCTTCTATTGTTTAGACAAGATATTCTGACTGTATCTTGTACTCTGATTAACTAATACGAAGACAACAATATGCAGCTTATCAACTATTGTAGCTGTCCTATTAACGTGTTTAAAACTCACTTTCATTGTTTATCTTTCTTCTCTTTAAAATAAAAAAAATAAAGAAACATTTTTAGAAAGAAGAATACCATGGGTTTTAAAACTTGTTGTATGCATGCAGTATTCAGGACTGTATGCTAATGGTAGAATGGACACATAGATCAATGGAAAAAAATAGAGAACACAGAACCAGAGCAGCATGAACATGCCCAACCGATTGCTGAGAAAATGCAAAAGCACCGCAAGGAGAAAAGATGATCTTTGTGACAAATAGTGCTGGAAAAACTGGATATCTATAGGCAAAAGAAAAAAGAATGAAGAAAAGGAAGGGCCCCTGTAAGGAGCACAACTTATATACAAATTAGCTCATGGATATAAATTATAAAACTATATACCTGTAAGAAGAAAATAAGACATTTTTCAGATTTTAGAGCTAGGAAGAGTTCTTAGACTTGATCTTAAATGCTTACTCTCACAGAGGAAAAAATTAATAAATTTGAGACCTTTTTTTAAAAATAAAAATGCCCATTAGGAGGATAGATAAGCTATAGAGTGGGAGGGAATTTTGCATTATCTAGCAAAAGATTAGTATCTAAAATACACAAAAAGGGCCAGGGAGATGGTTCAGTGGAATAAGCACTTTCCTGGCAAGTGAGGGGGCCTGATTTCAATACTCAATTCCTCAAAAAAAAAAAAACCACAAAGAACTTTCATAGCATGACAGTAAAAGTCAAAACCCTAAACAACAGCAGTAACAGAAAATCTGACAAGCAGTTTATTCCTAAAATGAGCAAAAGCTAGAGACATTTTACTGAAGAGGACATACAGATAGCAGGTAAGCACATTAACACAATGCCTGACATTATTGGCCTCTAGGGAGACGTCCCTTCCTCCAAGTGGCACCAGTATATGACTGTCAGAAAAGTTCAAATGAAAAAGTAGGACAACACCAAATGTTTTCAAGGATATAGAGAAACTGGATCACTCATGTTACCGGTGATAATGTAGAATTGGTGTTGCCATTCTGGAAAATGAGTTTGGCAATTTCTTGAAAAAAAAAAAAAAAAAAAAAAATATATATATATATATATATATATATATATATATATATTTAAGAAGAACTATTCTAGTTTACAAAATATTTCAGGGTAAAAAAATTATCAATGTATTTCTTCAACTGTGATGTTATCATGACATGGAGTTAGGTAGATCTAGTTTTACAAGGGTTATAAAAATCTTGTGGTTACAATTAATCCTGGGTGTAGCTCAGTAGAACAAATGCTTGCCGGACAAGCACAGGGTCCTGAGTTCAATCCCCAGTACTGCAAAACAAACAAACAACAACAACAACAACAACAAAACCCCAGTTAACCCTGGGGTAAAGATTGAAGTTTGTACAAATGGAAGATTCAAGTGAGAAAGAGCTGCATGTCCACGTGCTACCAAGGGCAGGGCTCACTTGTCCTGCAGACCCCACCATTTCTTGCCTGTTTATATGTGCTCATGGCAGCAGGAACCTTTTCCTAGTGAAAAGAAACTTGGCTCTGACTGACCTTTGTCCCCCACTCTTGTTTCCAGCTTCTAACTGTTCTCAGGATCCCTATAGAGACATTGTCTCCTGGGAACCAGGAGACTGGATAGAAGGATTTGATGAGGTGTGGCAAGGGCTGTATGATCGTGCTGACCAACAGCACGTGGCAAGGTGGAGGATGCACCCATGTACCTGTTTCTCCCAGCCGGTCTGCATGTTCTTGTTCCATGTAAGCCTCTGACTGCTGATTCTGGGCAGAGGGTGAACAAGCTCAGGTGCATGGAATTGAAAGGTAATGAGACTGATTAATCAAATTCCTTCCAGCAAAGGGTGCCACATGCCAGACTCTGTCCTGGATAACCCTCTGATGAGTGAATCAGGAGCCTCGCTCTGCCCTCAGGTGCCTGGTAGCTGAGGGTAGACATCTGTGCTTGGAGCAAACTGGGTGTGACCGGAGGCCTCTTTTGGCATGGTGCTTGTGCTTCATTAGGCCGTTCTGCCAAGGTTTTCTCACAATCTCCTCGGGCCATGCTCATTTCGTTATGGAAAACAGGATGAACATGAGGAATGGGAAATGCAGTTAGCTGCTGAGGCACACAGCCCCAGTGCTTAACCTCTTGCATGGCACAAAGCCTCATGCTGCAACTGTGGGGTTTACAACTAGGGTAGAGGGATGCCTGGGGAATAAACCACTGTGTTAGTGGCATCTTTATTTATCTATCGCATTATATTTTTCTATTTATCTACCTTTTATCTAATCTCACTTTAGGTAAACAGGAATGAGTTGAACTTGAGAGACCTGGATATTGATTTTATAATTCCTTGGTGAAATATCTATAGTAAGTGTACAATGCCTTTTGTAGAGATTAGAAAGATCTGTGTAATGTGCACTGTAAAATCCAGTACAAAATATGAATTTAAACAACTTGGCAACTAATGATTTAGTCATTCCTTGGACCACTTTTACTCAACAGTAAGTTGGGGATCATAATAATGTCTGAGAGGACAAGTAATGCAGAGAATGATAATGCTTAGTAGGTCGTCAGCAAATATGATGTCTAAAAATCTGATATTTTACTCAGGAGCTTTTTATACCCTAACTTTATAGAACTCCCTGGCGTAAGGTGCACTTGTTTTTTTTCCCCAGCTGACAGTGATGCTTTCATCTTCACGGGGGGTATACAGTGAAAAGCTAAATGCCTTCATGGACAGGCCTCAAGGTACAGAAGAAGGAGACTGAGATTATCTGCATGGAGCTGTGTCTTCTAGCGTGTGCTTTGTGTGTTAGAAGTGCTTTCTTAGGACAAATATTTATTTATTAGAAGAGCACAGACTCACCGAGACCCTCGAGAAAGAGGTGCTGAAAGCAAGGAGGAACCAAGGCAGGAGGGCAACCGAGCCGAGCCTGTGTTGCCCTGAAAGCATTTGAAAATCACTTTTTGTAGGTTTAGAGTGGAACAAGGCATGCCTCTTTGGAACAGCCGGTTGCATCTCCTGTTGGGAGCGTGCCTGGCTGCTCGTGCAGGGGAAGGGCAATCCCCCCAGTGCTGCTCTGGAGTGTGCTGCACAGTAGGGCTTGCCTCAAGATGGGACAGAGAGCATGCTAGATAGTGACCCTCCCCTGAGAGTGGCAAGTACCTACTATTCTCTGATATTAGTTAACTGTGTGACTGTGGTAAGTCATTTAATTCTCATAACTCTTAGTTCACTCATCCATAACTTGAGGGGTCTGGACCACACAGACATTTTTAGCTTTTGTTGTTTTTTTAATAGTTGAATAGCTATATCAACAGAAATTTTATTTAGACAATCAAATTGTGAAACATGTTAAAAGCAGACCTGCTCAGAGGAAGGCTAAGAGGGTATAAGGAGAGAACTCTGCTCAACAACTTATCCCACCCCCTTACCACTTGTTTCCTAAGCTTTGGAAAGTCTAATGGCCTCCAGGGTGCCATGGAGCACAGTGGACAAGCTTTTGAGTTCTTCACTTGCTCAGGAGGTCTTTCAAGTCATGTGATGGTTCTATAAGCACATGAGGGGGAATACTGCTGATTTTATGTGTAATCATTCTACATTTTAAGACTTTTTTTTTTTTTTTTTTTTTTTTTTTTGCCAAACTGGAGATTGAACTCAGGCTCTTGAGTTTACCAGGGAAGCACTTATTCTACTGAGCCATCTCCCTAGCCCCATTTTAAGACTTTGAATCTTGAGTCAACCTGCTTCAAATTAGTAAGTTTGATTAAACTTGATTTTCTTTCATTTAAAAAAAATGAAATCTGGGAAATCTATTTTCTCTCCATAATTGTCATTCTTTATTAGCCAATGGCTGTTCTGTACACAAGCTGCCAAGAAGAACCTGTTAAAGAAATAAGTAAGGTTTGGCCAAATAGTGCAGCAGATTAAAGCCCCTGAAATTAAGTACAGGGGCCAGGTGTTCAATCCCCAGGCCTGCAGTGCAGGCCCCACCCTTGGAGCATACTGGGACTGCAATTGGGACTGGGAGTGGTGGTGTGCCTGTAATCCCAGCACTTGGGAGGCTGTAAACATTATGAGTCTGGTCTAGTAGTGAGACCCTGGACACCCTGTAGACCCTTTCCTAAAATACAGAAAAAAAGTGGGTAGAAATTTGGTTTAAATAAGACAAGGGTTGCCTGCCTTCTTAAAAGCATGCTACTTTCTAATATCATACAACTTACACACAGACACACACCCGGAATTAAAACAAGAGAAAAGCAAAATGCTAAAAGGATACTTTTGGATAGTGAGACTGATGGGAATTTTGATTTCTTTAACTTCTTATTTTCTGAACTTTAAGCAACATATACATGTGTAACTTTCCTAATCATAAAAATGTTATTACTATGAACACATTTTCATTCAAAAGTAATTAAGTTAATTAAAAAGATTATGAAGTCAGCACAAAAATTGAAATTAATAGCATTAAAAATAGCAATTTATTGACTTTGAACTCAATGAGCCAGCATGGTCATAAATCTAAGAACCCACATTTTCTGAACTTACAAAGGAGGACCTCTTGCGCCCTGGCATGATGAATGTGCCTTATCCTCCAAGGACAGAAGACCAGTGATTGGAAAATGTTCTGGAATGGGATGGCTAGTTACCATTCTATGGGCCACTCATGTGGGAAAGGATTCACAGCATTAGTTACTAATGTTTGGCTCAGTGCTGATGTTGAAATCAGTAGCAGATTCAATTTAAGCCGTCTGAAACCCAATTCCTTATTTATTTGTACAAAGTCTAGAAGGGAGCATATTCTTTGTCCCTCCAGTTACTATAGTCTTGGCCTCGTATCTCGCACAAGAAGGCACTTGAGTGTTGCGAGAGCCCAAGGTCAAGGTTGGGCCACCAGGGCGGTCTGACAATTTTTAGACTACGCCTTGTCCTTAATTCCTGTCACTATCAAGGGGGTGTGGAACAACAGAAAAAAAAATGCTCTCTTTTTAGACCCTTTATTTTTCTACAAGGAACTCTAAGGTAATTAAATTCACCATCAACCTTTCTTTAAAATGTCTCATTTTCAGCATTTGCCTGTCTTCTTAAAGAGAGACAAAAGGATAATAGATGGATAGATAGATAGGGGCAGACAGAAATAGTTACAGTAGCCAGACAGATCTATATTCAGTTTATTATGTTTGATTTTCAGAGTTAATTGAGTGTTTTGCCTTAAAATTGTATTTTTCTTCCTCTTCCTCTCTTTGCTATAATTTAAAAGGAGTAAGATAAAGGCAAAGAGAAATCAATTTTCAAACTTTGCTTCCCATAGTTCCAGAGTTCTTCCATGGTCTCAGAGATAATTGATTCTAATAGAGGACCAGGTAGTCAGATGCAGCTGGTTTTATTGTGGGCCCTGGAAAGAGAAAGAGAGAGAGAGAGAGAGAGAGAGAGAGAGAGAGAGACAGAGAGAGAGAGAGAGACAGAGAGAGAGAGACAGAGAGACAGAGAGAGAGACAGAGACAGACAGAGAGACAGAGACAGACAGAGAGACAGAGACAGAGAGAGACAGAGAGACAGAGAGAGACAGAGACAGAGACAAAGAGTCTTTTTTCCATTTGCAGTGGTAAAGATCAAAGTCAGGGCCTTAAGCATGGTAGGCAGGTGTTCTACTACCACAGAACTACACCTCCAGCCTCTGGATGAAGGTTCTATGTGACTGCAGATACAAGCACAGGAAGGCAGGAACATAATATAGCCTGTAGCAACCCAAAATAGCCTGTAGCATCTCACTGAAGGAACTAGAAGTCATTTCTAGTCCTTCACAAACCTTAGTTAGTATCAAGCTTTCATGTTTATGCATGACATATAGCCTACAAGCTACATCATAGAAGTGCTTATTCTTGTTTTATAAATGAATACCTTAAAGGTTAGGATATGTAAGTGACCTAGGTCACAAAGCTTTCCAGGGCAGAGCCAGAGTCTTCATTCCAGACTTCAGATACTGAGAATGGTGCTGTGTTTATTGTACCGATGTTGATCACATTATGTCTTATATTGTTTCTGAGGTTTATACCATGCCCATCCTAATTCACAGTACATTATTTTATATATAATCAATATTAATACAATGGCATTTTCTACTTTAAGTAATTTCTATTTTAATACTGAAGAAAATAAGATTTATTTGGAGAATGTTTTTGTTCTCATCTGATGTGTCAGATTATTTGGTTCTCCTTCAGTTTGGCTTCATGATGTGTTCTTGAGGTGATGCTGAGGGAGGAATTATGGGGTAGAAGGTTGTCTGAGTATTGAATAGGAGGAGCAGAGAGATTACTTGATGTACTCCTAAGTAAGTGATGTAACCTCTTGGAATCTTTCTTTTCTTTTTTATAGAGAGCTTGGAAATGCCTTTCTTGCATGCTTCATGGGGCTTTTTGCAGGGTCCCAAGTTTCAAACTATAAGACATTGCTTGTGTGTGAAGCTCGATGCCTTGTAGAGACCAGGGCTCCTGGTCATGAAGTCACTCAAGTGGCTTTTCTCTTGAGAATAAAGGTCAACTTCCCACTTCTATGACAAAATACCTGAGATAATCAGTTTAAAAGGAGGGAGGATTTGGTTTGGCTCAGAGATTATCACCCATGGCTGGCTGGCTTGGTTGTTTTGGGACCTCTGGCCAGGTGGAACACTCAGGGAGTGTGAACTAGAGGAAACCTGCTCACCTCATGGTGGTCTGGAAGCAAAGAGAGGGAAAGGGCTAGGGCCCCAAGATCCCCTTCAAGGGTTCCCCCCATCACTTCCCCTCCCCGCAAAAGGCTCTACCACCTCTCAGCAGTGCCACAGTCTGTTGGCCATGCCTTGAACACATGAGTCTTTGGGAATATTTAAGAACCAACCCATATCAGAAGGCAACTACTGTATGAACAGAGTTATCAGCCTGTTGCTTAAAAGATCATGCATGTTGCAACTTCTACATGTGTTGCTTTCATTTTTGTGCCCCCATCCCCAGCACATCAATGACTGATGAGTGGGGCCCTTGAGTGATCAGTCAGTGCTGGTCAGATGTTTTCTATGTCACTCCCTGTGGTGGTAATGCTTTCTGATGTCTTTTGTTGCTGATACAAATTATTTGTCCAATCAAGTAAACATAGTCATGCTATAAATGTGCTAGAACTACATTCTTGAGTATTTGATAGTGACATGGTTTGGATAAACTAGATTTGTTAGGCTCTTTTTACCTCTGTCTGCAGCATCAATCCTGTTCACCAAAGTATAACCAATGTTTCAAAATAAGTTCATACAGAACATTTCAGAGAAAAACGCTACTGATTTGTGTTTCAGAATTACCTAGGAGCAAATACTCCCACATGTGACCTCATGGAATAATTGACGAACTGTGATGGATATTATTGTTGTTACTTATAGGTATAGAAACTGATGCTCTGGTTAAATAATTTGCCTGAAATCACCCAACAAATGAGCAGTAGAGCCAAGTCGTGAACTTGGGTTTCTAATTCCAAGTGCAGGGAATTTTCGAGGGTGATGGTGGATGCTTTTTGGTTGGTTTGTTTTTTATTTATGTATTTTCTACAGTGTCTTACTATGCAGCTCAGACTCATAGTGATCCTCTTGTTTTCTGCCACCCCAATGCTGGAATTAGAGGTGTGCACCATGAAACCCGGACTCTGTCGCCAGTTTAGCATACCCCAGGAGCAGGGTCAGTGCAGCGTGTGGAATCGAACCCTGGCCCCTGCACTTGCCAGAGCAGTCTTAGTCCTCTGAGCTATCTTGCTGGCCCAGGATTTTTGTTTTTTGACTGCGTGCACTTAGACATACTGAGCATACACCCAACTCCAGTAAATAAAGCACAGTATTGTACTGAATCATTGCATTAGTAGTAGTGTAAAACCAAGTTGCAGCCAATGTTTTACAATTAACCCTAGAATCTGAGGTGGATAGAAGGAGTTGTGATAATAGATTGGTGTACGTAAATTTTAAAAAGTTCTTTAATAAACATAGCGTTCGGTTTTCGCGTTCTCATGGGACAGGCATTGTCACGCAGAGGCCTGTGTAAACAAGGTTTTATTGGAACACAGTCGTGGCTGTTGGCATCCCTATCATTTGAGGTTGTTTTCCTCTACAGAGGTAGAATCAGTGATTGCAACAGAGATCATAATCTGAAAAACCTAAAATATTTGCTACCTGATCTTTTACAGAAAGATTTTGCTGGCCTCTGATACACACTTAGAAAATTTAGAGAAGAGTAAGAGAAGCAAATAAATACACAACCTAGAAGTAACTTCTACTACATTTTGCCACGTTTCCTTGATTTTTCTTCCCTAGTCATCAAATTTTTTGGGAAATGCAATTCTATTGGTTGACTAAATATTGTTTAGCATTAATATATAATACTTTGCTTTTTTGTACATGTATGCTTTATTTAGATTTTTAAAACAAAAATCAAATCATGTTTTACAGATCATTTTGGAGCATCAGAGCATAACTTATAACTCAGCAGTAGAATTTCTAAGGGTTTCAAGATACTTTAGGCCAAATATAATTTTTAAAATAATTTATTTATTTAGTAAAGCATCTTGATATACAGCTTGGACTAATAATTATTCTCCTGTCTCAGTCTTCCTAATGCTAGGGCTATAGGTATGTGCCAGTACACCTGGTTCCACGGCCAGCACGCCATCCAGTGCCAGGGATTGAACCTGGGTCCTTAACACTTGCTAGGCAGGTACTTAGATCACTGAGCTATCTCACCAGCCATAAAATTTTTTTTTCTTTTCTTTTGAGGCTGCTGAATAATTTTATTTTTATTTTTTCCATAATTTTATTGAAGAACAAATAGCAATGCGAGTTTCAGATCAAATTAGTAGAACAGATTCAGTAATCAATACATTGCATATTATTTTCTTAGTGGTTATTTGTTGTAAAAGGTGCAGACATGATATTCTTTTTATAAACACTATTAGAGCAGATGCCTCTATTCACTGAATTAAGAGAATGTAGCTGTATACCTATCTTTTTTTGAACTGAATTATAATACAGTTTCAATAATTAATACTTTTTACATTGTTATCTTCCTAGTGGTTATCCATAGTACAAGAAGCAGACAAGTTATCCTGCCCAAACACTATTAGTGCAAATCTTTCTTCTCATAGAATTAGGTGAAAGTAGCTGTATATTTATCCTGTTTTTTTTTTCCATTTATTTTTATTTTATTGAAATACAAATGTCAATCAGACAGTTTCAAAACACCATAACCATACAGAGTCGATGAAATAATACATTGCAAACTGTTTTCATAATGTTTTGGTATTGTACAAGGTGCATACATGATATTATATTTACAGGTATTTATGTGGCTGAATTATATCACAGATGCAATAATTATTTACCTAGTGGATGACCATAGCACTAAAAGCCGACATAATATCCTGTCCCACCACCAATAGTGCAGATCTTTTATGTATATACAAATACAGAATGGTCCTTCCTTTCTTAAACAGATTTTCAATGTATTTTCACTCTCTAGTATAGATAATGCTATAATATACATCTAAGTACACACTGTATTTTGTTTTATTTGGTGGTACCAGGGCTTGAACTCAGGACCTTGCGCTTGCCAGGCAAGCACTCATTCCACTGAGCTCTCTACCTGGCCCCCAAGTACACAATTTTTTTTGTTTTTTGTTTTGCCTCTTAGGCACCAAATCCTAGTAGTAAATTACTACATTGAATGGCATAAAAGATCTTTCGGGTTCTTGGTGCCTCTTCAGTACTGCTTCTCAGGGAGGCCACACCCACTCACTTGTAACGCACAACACGCATCAGGGCCCGACTCAGGGCGGCTTCGTCAGCGCTTCAGGGCAGGATTTCACGTGTGAATTTGTGTTATGTATAGCATAAGAATTTTCTCCTTTTCACTAATTGTTCAATGAAATGTTTGCATAAACTATCATTTTTCTGGAGGATTTCTTTCTGCTTTATTATTTTGGAGGGCCCGTTATACATGTCAATATTATTGTCATTTGGTGTTATAAAGACATACCATGGAAAAGGAGTTTTTCTTTTAAATTTGCCTCAATTTTGCTCATGATTTTCTGAGACGCAGAAATATTTTTTTCTGTTATAAAAACTATCGATTATTTTCTTTTATGATTTCTTCAGCTGCTTTTCCTTTGCTCAAAAAAGGCTTTTACAAATCAGAAATTAAATATTCACTTGTATTTTTAAATATAATGCTTTAATCTTTGGGCAATTGATTTTTGTAATAAAAAACTAAACTGCATAACTTGTTTTTGTTTTTCCAATTACCAACTTCCTCAGTACTATTTATTCATCTTATTCTTCATTGATTTGTGATAATTTCTCTATTACCTAAGCTTTTGTGTATGCTAGGTTATCTTCTGTGTCCAATTAATCTTTCAGTGATGCATATTCCAGTTTTGCACTGTTTTAATTGTTTTATCTTTCTAGTACAACTACACACTTGGCAGAGAAAATCCTTCTTAAGTTTTGGGTATGATGTTTTTAAAAAAGTAAGTCATCTTATTGGTCTTTAACAAAAGATTCTGCAAGAGGGGTTGTTGAACTATAAGCCATAATTCTAATGTGATCCTCCACTTATTGTTGTAAATAAAGTTTTATTGGAACAGAGATACTCATTTATTTACCTGTTATCTATTTTATGGGCCACATATAGGAAGCGTGCTGATTCCTGATTTGGAAGGGCTGGAGTAGGAGGTCAGGTAGGTAGGAAGTCCATGCTGCAAGGCCTAGATCATGGGTCTTGGGACACACTACATATTTCAAGCAGGACGTTGGCTCCTGTTTAATGTATCTCTGCTTTCTTAGTGAGAAAGAAGTCAAGAGCAGGGCCTCTCTGACCTGCAGGTGGACCTCCCACTAGCTACGCTGCTATTTGATGGCCTACATTCTTCCTAGTCTAACTTCTGTCTTCAACACGAGCAGTTGTTCTTTTGGAGGTTATCAGTATACATCGTTAACCTGACCAAAATAAGTGCTCCCGTGTAAAAATCATTTCACTGTGGTTTGAGTGGATGTTTTAGATGCCCCGCAGCTCTGGTCATCCCGATTTCCCCAGGGCTGCCGAAACTGGCCCAGTCCTGAGGAGTTGAGGGCCCAGGACTGGAGAGTCTGAGGCGCTGTGATGAAAGGAGTAAGAAGCGCGAGAAATATGAGCTTAGGAAAAGCAGTGAGGGTTACTAAGAAGGTTCATTCTTCAAGCGTGTGAGCATCGTTAAGAAGGCCCTACTACAGTCCTGCTCTGTGGCCTGTGTGGGCCTGTGTGCCTTCTTCAAGGGGGCACTTGAAGAGGACTGAAGTGGGGCATGAAGGACTTCTAAAAACTGAATAACCGTATCTCCACAAGGAGAGACCGTATCCCACAGAGAGTGCACAAGCTTCTGTGGCATTATTTTGTGACAGTTTTGAGATTCTGGCGTGTCTCAGCGGGAAGCACTGGCCCTTTCTTTATGCGGTCTGGAACGAACATTCGTGTACTCCGTGGGGTGCCAGGCGGGCCTGTGCTTGCTGGTCAGAGTTCCTGAGAGGCAGCCGGAATGCCTTGGACATTGCCCATAGGTGCCCGAGAGAGCATGGGCTCATACAATGAAGGGGCAAACAAAGCCACATGCCATTCGTTGGTACAGTCTCAGAAAAATGCAGATATCGAGAACTATATTTGATACACACTGATGCATAAAAAGCTATTTTCACAACAACAATTGAGAAAGATGTTTCTAGTATTATTTTTATTTTCAGATTGGAAGGTTGGGGAGTGGTTTCTCTGACCTCAAAACCTTTCTTCCCTTCAAAGTGATTAAATAGAGATATGACAACTACTCTGCTAAGGGGAAGAAATTTAGGAAACAGTGGAGTCAAGAGAAAGAAAGGAATGTGAAGAGGGAGGACTAGAGAAGGCAGTAAGAATGGTAAGGAGAGCAAAAGTTTTAGGGCCTCGTCAATTAGAAATGTGCCTTGATGGTAATTTTCTAAGAGAAGTTTGGTCATAAAAACATCACTGGCAGTGGCGTGCTATTCACAGATATGTTGCATAAATATGTTGTGATATGCAATAGAGACTGGGGATGGGGATTGGCTTCCCAGGACTCTGCTGTGAGGGTGTTAGCAGAGATGAGGTCTGGCACGGCTGAGTGTCTGTACTATGGATTCTATGTATCCTAAACTCTGCCAACCACCATTATGATGGACCCGCACTCCTCAGCGATCAGGCTCAAGAATTAATATGAGGTCACAAGCGGCAGTCTCCACTCGGTGGAATTCCATCCTGTGATATTTCTAACACAACGGAATTGTTGAACTCTTAGATCCTGAAGAGAGCTTGAGCCCTAGAGAAATGGCTAAGATTGTGGGTTGCAGGACAGAGAGGTAAAATTTGGATCTGTGCTGCTCTGTAGCCTGATGCATCCTCAGAATGGTTAATTTGACGCCTTTAGACTATAAAATGGGAGTGTTCAAAGTGTCCTTTTGGTAGAAAATGAGGATTAAATGAAATGATATATGAGCATAGGAAAGCAATGAGGTTCAGTGCTCTATACATTTGAAGTGATCAGTAAATGGTAGCCTATCATTAATTTGGATCAATCTGGAGAAGAGTCATCTATGTCAGTAGATTGCAGCAAGAGGAGCTATGAAGGGAGATATGTAAAACTAAGTTGTTTAATGCAGGCATCTGTGAGCTGCTTAGGTACATACTGAGTGTTAGCTTCCTTGTCAACCAGCAAGGGCCTCACAGAAGGAAAGAAGGTAATATTTGGCTAAGTGTGGATCCTGAGGCTTTGGGATAAAACTTGAGGTGATTTACTTTTGATGAAGAGTAGGTCTAAATATTTAAGCAATAGCGTTTATTGTAAAATAGCTGTAATTCACAGAATATTGTAAAAGAGGCTTAGAGGAAGAGATTGTTTATCTTTGAGAACCTGAGGACAGGTTATGTGATAAAAGAAAGGAAGCTCAATAGTCAGAGGTCTGTATCCATCACTAATCTACTGGGAACTGCAGAAGACTAATTCTTTAGTGATTATACCTTCGAAGTGGGCAATGCCCATTACAGAGAATTCTAGGGAAAAGATCAAGTGAAATTTTTTTTGTATTCTAGGGAAGAAGGATCTACAGGGTGTTCAGGGTCTCCCTACTAGATCAGACTCATAGTGATCCACCTGCTTACAGCCTCCCAAGAGCTGGATGCCAGGCAGGGACTACTCATGAACTTCGCCCTCCACTTTCTGAAATGAAACTTTTCATTTTGAAATAACTTCATAGCCATGTACAATAATACACAGAGATACCAGGCACACCTTGGTCCATGGCACAATATCACAGCCAGGCTGTTGACACTGATGCAGCTAAGGTACAACATTTCCAGTACCTCAGGGCTCTTTCAGGTCTCACTAAGCCCACTTCCCTTATACCACATTCCTTGTAATTACTAATCTGCTATTTCTATGATTTCATTATTTCAAGATGTCATGTAAATAAAATCATATACTATGCGACCTTTTACACTGCATTGGGCTATTGATCTGTTACCAAATAACTACACTATTTTCAGACCCAGCTATTATAAAAATGTTGCTATAAATATTTGAGTGCAGGATGTTTTGGTGTGAACATAAAATTTCACTTCTCTTGAGTAATACTCAGTAGTGTGATTGCTAGGATTTTATGAAACAACCAAAATGTCTTCCACAATAGCTGTATGATTTTACCTTCCTAGCAGTAATGGGTGAATGATCCAATTTCTCCGCAATTATGTGTATGATGCCATCTCTTTTTAAAGAATTGTAGGCATTCTGATAGGTGTGTAGTGATGGGTCACAGTGGTTTTAATTTTCATTTCTATAATCACTATATTGGCAAATAGTTTTTCATAGGCTATTGGATATCTTCAATAAAGTGTATCTTCAGGTCTTCCATTCAGCTTCTAACTGAATTTAAGAAAGTTTTGAATTTGAGAATTCTTTTTATAATTTAGATACCAGTATTGTTTAGACTTTATTCTTTCTTCTGCTATGAATTTATTTTTGTTTTCTCTTTCTAGGTTTTTGAGATCCAAGGTTAGATTATTGATTGGAGACTTTCCCCTTTGCCATTGTAATGCAGCTAGTGCTATAAATTTCTCTCTCAGCACCAATTTAGCTGGTATAGCACAGTATTAGTTTGACCATTTAGTCAGCCTGGGCTGCGATAGTAAAATACCAGATAGGGGGGTGGCCTCAATGAACGGAAATTGCTTTTCTCATATTTTGGGGTCTGTGAGTCTGAGATCACATAATCAAGGTCTGGTGAGAAGCTCCTTCCTGGCCTGCAGATGGCCACAGTGCTAGGCACTGTCTCTGAGACAAAATACCCATTGCCCACAGCTTAAAGGATGAGCAGTTTATTTTGGTTCCATGTTTCAGTCCAGGGCTGATTGGCACCAATGCAGAAATTGCAGAGCAGCAGTGCCTTGTGGAAGCAGCTCAAGATGGGAAAGAGAGGACACAAGAGCACTGTCTCAGTTACTCTTCTCTCCTTGCTAGGACAAAACACCTGACACCCAAAATGAAGGAAGGAAAGATTTATTTTGCTCACAGTTTGTGGAGATTTTAGTTCATACTTAGCTGGCTCCAAGGTGGTGTGGCACATGGCAGAGGACAGTCATTTGTGGTGGTGGAAAACAGCAGAAGAAGAGCAAATGGACAGGAGCAGCAGTAACAATGGCAGCAGAGAGCAAGTCTGTCTCCCTTATGTTGCATCCAGACTATCTGCCCCAGGCCAGGCATAGCACTCACGCCCATAGCCCCAGCACTGGATCATGAATTAGTCACAAAGTCTAGAAGTCTGCCCAATAACTGCATGAGGCTTTAGGGGGACAAGTAGACACAAACCATAGCACAAGCATCCTTCTACAATCAAATCTGCTGAGCACACCTGTCATGTACCATTGCATTCTGCCCCTGAATTCCTCAACAGACAAATTCACTGATGAGTATAGAGCTCTGTGATCTAATTTTACCTTCCAGACACAAGACACTTCAGGGACCATTTGAAATCTAAACTAAAACCATCACCTTCTTTCTTCTCCCTACATCCTCATGTGATGGATAGAAGATGTTTTCTCGACTGTTTTGGATGAAGAGCCTACCCATATGACTTCACTTAACCTTAATGACCTGCCAGATCTAAGTGTAGTAACCCCATCCACAAATTCAGTCCCATTGGGGGTTAGGGCTCTAATACGAATTTTGCAAGACATGGCTCAGTCCATAGCATGTGGCCTGATATGTTTGTCTTGTTTTAAATTAAACTTGCACTTTGCCATGTTCTTTATTCTATAGATTGATGTTTCTTACTGGATTGGCATGATGCTAAATCCTTACTTCTTTGAGTATTTTTTCAGCCAATCCTCTTTTCTCTTCTCCTAAGGCTTCACTGAGATGAATGTTGCAACTTTTTGGTCCCCGTAGCTCTGTCCTCACTTTTGGTCAGATCAAGGAATTTCTGTTCTATTTTCTAGTTCACTGATCTTTTTTTCCTGTCTGTTCTCTATCTTGCTATTGTGCCTATACATTGCATTTTTAATTTGGTTACTGTTTTTAGTGACTTTTCCATTCTAAAGTGTCTTTCTCTTATTTATATTTTCTTTTATCTGCTGAGATTTTCACTTTTCTGCTGAGACTATTTTTTTTCAATTGTTTCAAGTGTTTTCATAATTGCTCCTTGAGGCAATTTTACAAGGATTGTTTTAAAATCCTTGTCAGATCATTTTAACATCTCTGTCTCCTCATTGCTGGCATCTATTGATTGTCTTTTTCCATTTACTTTAGGATCACCTCAGTGCTTGCTGTGCTTTGTACTTTTCACTTCAAACCTGGATATTTTGGTTATTATGTGAAAAAATCTCCATCTCTTTTAAACTTCCTGTTTTACTTGACTTTATTGGGCACTGGATTGTCAGGGAATGCGAGGGAGGGAACCACGTCCTTGTTGGTTGAGCCAGGAAGAAGCCCCAGTGTGCTGGCTGGTCTGCACTGACACTGAGAAAGGGCTTGTTACTGGTTTAGAGAACTAGCTCCCCGAGGCCTCCCAGCAGGAGTGCCTCTCATATCCCCTACCATGGCATCTATTGTTCCCAGTCAATGTTGAGGGCTTGGAGAAGTCCTGGGTCTTCTCTCAGCTGGGGAGTAGTGCTTTGTTGCTTCTAGGTGGGAAAAGAAAGGGTGTGACAAGGTCTCAATGGATACCTCGGGGTAGCAGCTGTTGTTATGGCGTGGCACAGGTAGATGTCCTGCTCCTTGCTTGGCCTTTCCTGATTTCACACAGGTGCCTTGATACAGCCCAGGTGTGCAGGTCTGCGCTCCCCGCTTGATCTTCCCTGTCTGAGACCACACTTTTTTAAGGTTGTTTTTGTTTTTGGAGTACAGCAATTATTTTATGAAACTTTCTTGTTTCTTTGGAACTTTCCTAGTTCTTTGACCAGAGATAGAGGCTTTTGATAAGCATTTTTTTTTTATTTGAACCCTTTGGTATTTCCACATCATCAGTTTCTCCAGCACCTAGTCTGAGATGTCAGAGACAAGGAGAAAACAAAAAGAAATCACTTGTGTGTTGTCTTCAGGTCCCAAGGTCCCTAGTCAGTCTATTTTCTATCTGCTTTTCAGAGTTTTCTTCTATTTATTTGATATATAATGCCTAGCATTTTTAATTGTACCTAGTAAAAGATACAGGAGAAAGTGTGCCTCTCTATTTTCCCTGAAGCAGAAGTCTGTGCATTTAAAAAAAAAAATAGTGTTTGATAAATATATGATAAATAATAGATCTCTTCTTAAAAGACCCAATGATTTAATTTTTTTCATCTTTTTTTTTACAAGGATATGTTTACATTACATCATTAGTATCCTCTTTGTGAGAAGTTGGCACATTAACATAGCTCATATAAACTCTCTTTGTGACTCCCATTTCCCTTTTTGACTCCCTCATTTCCCCTCACTCCATCTCTTGATCTCATTTTCATTTGAACAAAGTCTATTTCCCTGCTTCCTATTATTAATTTTTTATTTTACTCTTTTGTAATTTAGGATCCGGTAGAGATGGTAAATAAATACAGTATTATATGAAAAATGTTCAATGTCACTGGCCTTCAGAAACATACAAGTTAAAACAACACTGCAATTCCATCTCATTCCAGAGAGAACATTTATAATCAAGAAATAAAATAATAACAACTGCTGGTAAAGCTTCGGGGAAGAAAGAATCCTCCTACACTGTAGGTGGGAATGTAAGCTGATATAATCACTATGGAGATTAATATGGAGAGTCCTCAAAAATCTAAAACTAGAAATTCTATTTGATCCAGCTATTACCTTTCCAGATATCTTCTTGAAAGAGTAAAACACATCACATTGCTGGAATGCCTATGTACACATTTATAGCAGCACAATTCATCATAACTAAATGTTGATATCCATCAACAGATGAGTGGGTAAAGAAAATGTGACATCTATACGAAGCAGAGTGCCACTGGACCATAAAGATCGATACATTTTAGTCAATTGTAGGAACATGGCAACATCTTTAAAAAAAAAAAAAAGTATTTTAGGGAAGGAACTACAGGGTGTTCAGGGTCTCACTACTAGATTGGACTCATAGTGATCCACCTGTTTACAGCCTCCTAAGAGCTGGGGTTACAGGTGCAGGCTACCACACCCAGTCTCAATTGCAGTCTCATCACGCCTTGGGGATGGGGCCAGCCCTACAGGCCTGGATGCATCTTGAGGCCAAAATGTTAGGTGAAATAAATCAGATACATAAGTTCAAATACAATCTAAGTGCTATATCATGCCATTCACAACAGCAGCAGGAAAAATGAAATACTTAGGAATTAACCTAACTAAGGAAATGAAAGACCTCTATAGCAAAACATTCAATACTCTGAAAAAGGAAATTAAAGAAGACATTAGAAAATGGAAAAATATCCTCTAGATAGGTAGAACCAATGCAGCCAAATTCCCGTGCTTCGAAAACTGATACACAGATTTAATACAATCTCAAAGTACTAGATCAATAACATTGCTCATAGAACTAAACAAAACAATCTTAAAATTCATGAGGACTCAGAAGAGACCCATCATAGCAAGAGCCATCCTGGAGTCAAATGCAAAGCAAGAGGCATCACAACTCTAGATTTAAAGTTATGTTACAAAGCTACAGTAATAAAAATAGCACAGCACTGGCACAAAAACTGATGTCTTGATGTTTAATTAGAGGTTGATGCCAGGAAAGCAGAGGAAAGACTCCTGGGGTTTGCCCAGGGTTCTGACTTTCCCTAGGTTTTCAGGCTCCATGCATGATAAATATCCATCTTTCTGTCTTGCGACTTTTAAAACTTTGATCCTTTCTTCTGTCCTTTCTTATTTTGATATCATCATCCAACTACTCTGCACTACTCCAACAGATTCAACTTTTGACAACTTCCTAGTGAGCTCAAGCTTAGTAGGACATTGGTAATGGGGTATGAATTGAATTTTTCACAATAATTTGTATTTTCCAGCAACTCTAGTCATCTCTTAGTCTGATGGATCTTTGGAAAAATCTATGCCACTATCATGGTCTCTAATATTTCCTGTCACCTGTACTTCTAGCCATTGAGTTTTCCTGCTTGTGAAATGGTAGAACAAGCATAAAGCAGAAGAGGTACCATTCCTTCAAAATACTATTAGTGTCTGAGGCAAACTAGAATTATTTATAGCTGTGGGGAATTTCACTTCATTAATTATTGTCATTATTTATTACCTTTTAAAATACTGTAAAAATAGTATAGTAATAATCGATATGACATTAGAAATGGTGCACACGTAGAAGACCAAGATCACCGCTATTTCAAGGATAGTTTTAATATTACACATTGCTGTCCTCAATGTCACTGCTTAGTTCACAGATATCAACATATAGAGTTAGCCAGGGTAAGAATTCTACCCATTAACTGCTATAAAGATTTGGATAATTGTACTGTGGATTTCTGTTGGCCTATGGAAAGGAGCACTTAGTGCTTAACTTTTTTTTAGAGATTCTTTTTCTTTGCGGCACCAGAGATTGAATTTAGGACCATGCACTTGCAAGGAAAGTGCTTATGCCACTGAGCTATATCCCTGTCAATTATTGTTAATGTTATTATTATTATTATTATTATTATCATTATTGAGATAGAGTCTCTCTGTGCAATTCATGCTGGTTTTGAACTCATTATGAGCCCAGATAACCTTGACCTCGAAGCAATCCTCTTCCCTCAGCCTCCTGAGTGCTGGGATTACAGGCATGTGTCACCTTGCTTGGCTTAATTGTCATTTAATTTTAACATGAAGAACATGAAATAAGTATTGACTTTTTGAGTTTTATTCTTTTTCTTTTCCCTCAATTTTGAGTATTTGCAGGGAAATAACAACAGCTGCCTCTTGCAACTTGGCTTTGAAGCCAAGTGGTAGTTCATCCTTTTTCTCCATTCCATTCCTAATACAATAGGCAGAAGGTAGGGTGAATAGGTTAAGATTTCAGTGACTTCTAAAGAAAGTTTGATCTGTTTTCCTTAGTGATTGAATCCAAGGCTTCACTTATTTTAGGCAAGTGCTTTACTACTGAGCTGCCTCTACATCCCCTGATTAATTTATAAGCAACAGAAATGTATTTTTCATGGTCCTAGAGGCTGAGAAGTTAATCAAACTGCAGGCAAATTCAGTATGCAGAGGGGGCCCCTTTCCCTGCTTTGAAGATGTGCACCTTCCATAGGAGGAGGAATTGTATGTTCTCACATGAAAAAGGACAGAAAGGCAAAGGGCCTGAGCTCATTCCCTCTAGTTTCTGTATAAGGCACTTAGGACCTAATGAGTTTCAAAAAGTTTCCAGCTCTTAATACCACATGAATATGGATAAGTTTAGTGTAAACTTTGAAGGGACATAGGCACTCAGACACACGCATCCTCCTGGGTTGTACCAATAACCTCTCTGACATTAGGTCACTTTTTAACTTGTAGAAAAACAACTGGCCCACATGAGGATTAAATCTACAATTTAAACTTAACTTCCCTGTTGAACCAGCTATTAATCATCATGGTTAATACTCAACAGAGCAATACATTCACTATTCTATTGTTTGTAAAAATTTTAAGGCCTCAACCAAATAAACTAGTAAGTTGCAGAGACTGGGCTAGATCCCAGGTGTGCTGGGTTTCAGTCGGACTTTCAAGCAGAAGTTATGATGTCCTTTTTCTTTCTTCACATGGTGAGTGATGAATTGCTGAATGGATGATGGACTATTCTGAAGGGTGTTGTTCATTACACAGTGTGCATCAAGTACTGTGCCCCAGTGACCTACCTACAATCGATGTGTGTTCTCCGGAATCTTGATAAGATGAAGGATGGTGTATTTTCTACATGCCCTAAAGGTATTGTGAGTGTTAATAAGCCAATATCTAAGAAGAAATGTTTTACAAGAAAACCTTTTCATTTGATAGCTGGAAAGATATGAATGAGTAAAAAGCCAAAAACAAGTGATCATTTAGAATTAAAAAAAAATCATAATTCAGTAACATTCAGCAATTAGAAAAATGATTGTGCTATTAAGGAACTTGATTGCTCCTGTAAGATTTTTGAGTGTGTGAGAATTTTCCTTCATAAGCCTTTTTATACAGCAGAAAAGTACAGTGAACTTTATTCAGCTGTAGGTGAGAACTTACTTTGAATATGAAAGATTTAATGTTTACTGTACGCACCTATGCAGAGTGGTAGAACAAAGTGACTGAAGTTATTTATTCTGAAATTATATGAGGTGCATTTCCATCCTGCAGCACTCCTAACTGTATGATCCTGGGCATATGGATATGATCCTTGGATCTCTACAATCATATGTATTCATTTCCGGAAGGGGGAGGCTATTGGTCGCACATATCATGTAGAATTGTTCGAATATAGGAAGAGTTAAGCATGGAAAGTGCTATGAACTATTCGTGCAACATCATCAAGGTTAACTGCTTCTTTTATGAAGACTGTTAACCTGTTATTAAAAGTAATTAAAACGATCATTTCCTATAAGAGGCTATGAGAAATAACTCGGTCTATATTTGTCAGCATCATAAGTTGACAACTCCACATATAGGTCTTCTACCCCTTAATTTCTGCTCTTTGTCTAAGGTAGGAACAAGTAAATGTCAAGTGTGATCCAAAAAGCCATGCTTGGGTAGTTCACATAACCCAGACTGAGTGAAGGATTTAGGATTTCTATGTTATGGGTATGAGACAGAGATTTCAAGACCTCTGTTTATTTCAGAGTATCCCAAATATTTGTAACTGCTTTGAAACTCTGAAGCAGCCAATAGAAAGAATAGATTCATGTAACCATGCTAGAAAGAATGCTGGCTTTTGCTTTGTGTTCTGTTCTGTTTACAGCAATAGCATCTTAGCTTCAAAATACTGTGTCTAGTTATGTTCTATGATCAAAGCAGTTATTTAAGGGTTGTGGTTAATGGGAGAATAGATACTGCTTGGTATTTCCCAGAACAGAGCTTGCTTTCTGGGAATCTTGGGGCCATGTGATTTCCTGAGTTGGTGATTCACACTATAAGAGAAGATAGGTTGGGTATGACACAATCTGCAGCTCCAAATAAATCCCCTGGGATGGGATGAAAATGACTCCTCTTTGCTCGTGGAAGCTCCCAAAGTATGCATATAGCCCCCTGTCCCAGGCCCCAGATGTGCACAGGTCTCTAATTGTCAGTGCTGCACCAAATCTGAAGGGTGAGAGAAGAGTTGCAAAATCACGAACACTGAGGGCGGTGTTAAGGGAGGCAGCTTCCTGCACACTGTTGTAGGTGTTAGTGAGATTATCAATTGCTCCGAGAGAGACACAGGGATGGAGGGTTTAGGAAACGTGATAGTCCCTCTCTCTGTTCTTTCTGGACCCTGAGGGTTGTGCTTTCCCAGGGATATACACTCAGCACTTCCGTTTCTGCAGTGAAATTAGCTCCTGCTCGGAAGGTAAGTCTTTCAGCTCACCTTAAGAAAAAAAGAAGACAAGAAAGGGAAGGCATGTGAGCTGTGGTGGGAGTGGGCCATCCCCTCGTCGCCTCACATTGGATGTGGTTTTATTAGTGCAAAAGTATTACTGGGAAGCTTGAATGTGGGACAGGGGTCTGGAGCAGCCAGAGAAACTGTGTGGCCCTGAGGGAAGAGGAAGGCGGGCGAGCAGAAGGAAGGAGAAGGGATGTAAGCATCTTCTTTCTAACAAATCTCATATTTTTCTTGGAAATTTTGCCTCCAGGCTGGTGCCTGGCTCCAGAACAGGGTCTTTAGCATGAGTCAGAGCTGTGATACTCCCCGTTTTCCTTTTTGGTTTTTTCCTTTTTTTTTTTTTTTTTTTTTTGGTTGCTGCTGCATGGGAGCAGGCAGGCAGGAGTAAGGCTGCGCACTGTCAATACAGGCTGCAGGAGTCAATAAGCAGTGAGACAGCGAGTGCAATTGGAGGAGGCAGCTATGGATTTCTTAGGTTATTTCTTGTGAGTTTTTCAGAACTTGTGTGATTCAGGCTTGTCAGATACTATTTTGAGCCAGGCTGAGACAAACACATTCCCCTGGTGCAGCACATGTTGTCTGCAGCCTCCCAATTTCCAGAGGTACCTGGGTTGGATGTCACGGGGGAAACAGGGTGGCTGGGCAAGGGTTAGGAACAAGAGAATGGGAAATGATAATGGGAGGTGACTGTTCTACTGTTCTAGAATTTAAGGGAAATCATGACATAGCTCTGGACATGATTATTAGGGTGGCAGCATTTAGTTTGAGACTAGGGATTGCGTTGTATTGAACTGAGGGCTTGGATCAGAGTGCATACCCAATACATATATGGTGATTGAATATTAACACCAAAATATATACTTTTTTGAGTAATCTCAGGTTGATATTCTGAGTTTTTTTTTCTTAGAATGGCAAGATGGAATAATATAATAAGGAAATTGACTGATGGATAATTGTGAAGAGATGCATTCTATAGAATAGTAGAATAAGCCCTTCAAGTGAAATAATTTGACAAGGACACAGAGACAGAGCTCGTTCTCTGTCTCTGTTTTGCTCTCTCCTTCTCCTTCTCTCTTGCTTTCTCCCTCTCTCATACTCATTCTTTTACTCTCTGAATCTCCCTCCGATTATTTACCACCTGCATCCAGAATTTCTAGTAGCTTAGAAGATAGATACATTGAAAATTAGCATCACTGTACATAAAAATCAAATATACAGACTTCATCCGACCATCTGAGATTCTGCAATGACATGAAATTTTTAATGTAAGTGTTGATTTCAACCTCTTCTTTCTGCAACCTTGTACGTGGCCCTGCCCTCTCTGATTCCTAATGAGGAAAACCTAAGAAAGGGTAGGTAAGAATTGTTCAGGTGACTGAGTAATCTTTGGAGGGTTGGTTGAACATTTTGCCCTTGGGAGGAGATGGAGCAGATAATTGGGTGGCTTTTCTTCTTAGTTGCTCTTTTAGGGCTGTGCAATGCTTGCTTACTTTATCTGCATTTGAAACTAAATTGGGAAGAGCATGGTATCCCTTTCTATCTTGCTTAATAAAATATTCTATTATTTTCCTGGCTACTAAAATATTCTATTATCACTGATCACCACCCCCTTAGCTCTGTGTGTTTGTCACTGGCTGTAGTTTACTTATAAACAACACAGGCTGCCTAGAGCTTGAATTAGTTTTATGGTGGCTTCTGGAGGATTCTAGGTATCTTATGAACTCATGCAGCTACTAGGGCAGGGAGATCAGCCAGGGGCTTGTGGACAGATGCTGTGCAGGCTGGGTCAACTTGGCTCAACCAGTATTCCTCTTCTCTGGCCTGGAGAGGGATATATTCATTCATTCAACCCACATGAAAATGATTTAATATCCACTATGTGTAGGGCCTAAAATTATTTGCATTTGGGTAATAAAAAATACAGACGTACTTTTCTCCAAGAAATCGAGTCTAGTACTCATAGAATGGGCAGTTCCCTTGTGTCCCTCATTTCTCTTGGGATGAAAGGAATTTTATCCTATTTCACAAACGAGGAAACTGAGACTCATGCATATGTACCTTGCTCAAGACTGTATAGCTAGGGAATGGATGAGTTCTGATGGAAACTGTGTTTACTTCAACTGTACATCTCTATGGCTAAAAAAAGACTCTTCCTTAGGTAGTGATGCAAAATTTGGTTAGGTAAGGTCCCCATGGAGGAACAGAAAACAAGCTGTGGCTTGGAGGATGAACAGATAACAAAAAATGTTTAACCCAAAGTGGCTTAAACAATAAAGGGTGATTATTGGCTCATGTAACTGATAAGGTCAAACAGTGTCACCAAGGGCTGTGTGAACTATCTGTGATCTATGGCTGAGTTGGCTTTGCCCACAACCCCCAGATCTTTCTGCCCATCAGCTGTAAGATTGTGGCAGGCTGGTGTTTCAGGAGCCTCTAGAGTTCTTGCTTACACATTCATGGGCCCCATCTGTGGCTAGAGAGAAAAGTAACAGGGGATAACAGCCCTCTCCCTTGAGGAACATAGGTGAGATGAGTAGAGGACAATTGCTCCAGAGGAAAGTCAGGGCAGAGTAAGGGGAATAGGTCTGGGCAGTTCACCAGAATCCCCAAGGACTGAGTGTGACAAAGGCCGATGATATTCTCACAGCATGAGCAGTGGGAGGAGCTAGGCATGGATGGGACTGGGTGGGAGGGTCCAGATGCCTGCTACATTCTCTCACTGTTGTCTCACCCTGGAAGACACACTGTTGCAGCCTCCTTGGACCTCAGAGGGTCTCAGGGTGTTGAGGCAGTAGGCATTCCACTCAGGAGGGTGGCTCATATCTTTGGAACTGAGCAGTGACCCCTTCCAAGCTGGCTCCTAAGTTGCCCATATTCTGTGTATCCCAGTAGAGCTTTGATGTCCTGGCTGCCTTGCCTGGTGGAATGTGGATCTTAAAAGTCAGCACCTGATAATAAAGCAGGATACAAGGAGACAAAGAGAAGAGCTTGACCTGGGAGCCTGATGAATGGACCTTAAGGATACAGCATTTTTGTTTAACTCTCTACCAACAAATGCCTAGGTTTATGGCAGGGCTTCTGCTTCTGAAGACATGTGCTGTCATCAGGAGCAGGAAGCTGAGTTTGGTCTATCAAATCATGCAGGTTTTTTTTTTTTTTTTTTTTTTTTGTGTGTGTGTGTGTGTGTGTGTGTGTGTGTGTGTATGTGTATTTCAGAGAATCAACTTAGACAATGAGAAAAATTCTGTGCTAGGAGTAATCAGGAATTATAAAATCAATCTGGGCTGTGCATATACTGTTTCCCATATGACTTTAACAATTTTCTTTTAATTTCCTCTGCTAAGCTCTCAGTACAGGTGTAGTTTCCCCCTTTTTTCTTCAGATAGAATTGTTTTACAGTCAAGCTTTGTTTTTCTAGCAGAGAAACTTGGAGTTGTACTTTGGAAGGCCTGTGTTTGAGTCAAACTAGATTTAGCAGGAGCAAAGGGCTATAGAAGAGCTGCCATGGTTAATAGAATTATAGCCAGCATTCTGGCGGGCACTGGGAATCCTGAGCACTGACCCTTGAGTGCCACCAGAATCACCTTCGAGATTTCCTCCACCTATGCATTATTGCCCAGTGAACAATGCCACAACGTATGTTGTAATAATTGGGAATAGGTCTAGATTCTTTGCTTTTGTCTTTCTTTTTTTCTGAGAATATTTTATTAACTTATTTATTTTTATTGAAAAACAAATGGCAGTGAGACAGTTTCAAAACCGATTAGTAGGACAGTTTCAATAATTAATGCATTGCATATTATTGTCTTTGCAGTGGTTATTCATAGTACAAGATGCAGACATGATATCCTGTCCACAAACACTATTAATACAAATATTTATTCTCACTGAATTAAGAGAAAGTAGCTGTATTATCTATCCTAACTATTTTGTATCTGTGCATCCCCTTTTGTTTAGTTTTGTCAGAGATGGGTATTGCATTGCCTTTTAAAGATTGTAGGTGTGTGAATTCAGCAAAATAATCCAATATATTCCAGTAGTCCATAATAGTAGTAGGTTATCTGTAGGATTGGCAATGTCCAAAGTTGCTGACTTGAGCCTTTTACAGCTCAGAATATTAGTATGGCTCCTGCTCAGCCCCTCTGGGCTTCCTTTATAATCCAGTTGTCCACAAAATCTTAGTGATTTTTTATTCAAATGCTCCTGAGGGGCTGGGGCTTTGGCTCAGCAGTAGGATGCTTGCCCAGCAAGCTGAAAGCCCTGGGTTCGGTCATTGGCACCAAAAACAAAAAATAAACCTCCCCTAAAAAAAAATTCTACAAAAAGTACAGTAAAATCAAAACAAGACCAAAATCAAACTAAGCAACTCAAATACTCCTGAAATTCACACTGTCTTGCTCATCCTGTGTGCCCATGTTGCATTCTGTCATGCTAGGGGTGGGTTTGGTTTGTTTTTGAGACAAGGTCTTCTTGTGTAGTTTAGGTTTACCTTGAACCAACTATGCACTCCAGACTGGCCTTGAACTTGTAGTGATCCTCCTGCCTCAGTCACCCAAGTGCTGGGATTATAGTCAGGTGCCACCATGCCAGGCCACAATAGACTTTTCTCACTGTTCCTCTTGGGCATGGCATATAAGAGGTATTCAATAAATGTCTTTGGAATGACTACACAATGAACTAATGATGTAGGCGATATTTAGTTCTCACCCCTTTGCCTCTGTGAGAAAGGCACAATTGCTATTTCTAGGAATACTTATGGGGAAGAACCAGGTCCTCTCACCATATGTTTGAAATGACCTTATTTCCATTTCATGGAGCTGTTTAATAAATACACACCCACCAAAGGGTTTCTCCCTGGAAGTCCACCCCAGAGTCTGCATATAACTCTTGCTTCTCTGGTTCTTCACTTAGCCATTCTCATTTAGTCAGCCTCCAGGAAACCTGATCTAAGCCTGTGCAATGCTAGACGCGCCTGCTTACCAGCTGGCAGGGATGAGAGGCAACAGCACAACTTGTTCATACCTCTGATCTCCCAAGCTTGTGTCAGAACAAGAAAACAACAGAAGACATTGTTGGGACTAGTGAGTCCACATGGCAGAGAGATTTCTCACATGAAAATGCTTACTTGCTTTGCAGTTGAATCTCTATTTCTAGCAGACAGAACTGCCTACCTCCCTTCATTTTCCTTGTAATAAATCTCCCTTTGCAGTCTCTGTGCTCACAGTGCTATTTCTCTGACAACAGAAACACCTCTATGTCAGTTTGATAACAGGCCAGGGATGGAAAAGGAGCAATCTGCTCATTCTGAAGGTGCTTCTGGTGAGCCCATCTATGGGGACTCTGAAAACATTCTCCTGAGCACCATGGGTCTCATGCAGGAAGAAGAGGGAATTCCTAGTGGATTTCCTTTCTGCATGCTGGGTGACAGAGAGACACAGTAAACCATAATGGTGAGTCAGACTGAGGACAGAGGGTTCTGGTAGCACGAATGGATGGGAATCTCATCCCAGGTTGAGACTCATTCCTGAACCGCTGCCATCCAACTTGTTGATTTCTCAGCTACTAACTGCAACCATCAAAGTGAGGATGATTGAAGATGGTTCCTAGAAAGCCCTACTTTGGGGGCTTGAAGCCCCGCAATTGTGATCCATTCTAACATCGTAGGATGAAACAGACCCATGTATCTCTATTTATAGATTTCTGGCCCTAAGTCATTCATTCAGTATCCATATCTGAGCTGGGCCCTAGAGAGAAGGTTGCAAGTACAAAGAAAATGCATCTTAGACTTCTTGTGAAGGAGCTCACAATCTCAATGAGAATATCTGTCCTAGGAATACGACAAAGAGGAGGAGCTCACTTGGACAATGTTCATGATTAGCCAAGCATCATACTATGTGTATGATGCACCTGAGTCATTGCCTTGCAACCACAGGCCAATTGGGGCACTTAGCCCTATTTTACAGGTGGGAACTGTGTGATACTGGCTTGTCAAGTGTCTTTTGTAAAGTTGCTGACTTGATATGTACAAGGTGCCATGAGAGGGAACAGAACAGAAATGTGATTAGGGAGCAGGAAGGCTACTCCGAGAGGCCCTTCACCCTGCCTTTGAATTTAACATAATTCTTTCAATATCTCATTGCATCTATCTATTCCTGCAAAGGGGTGAAGGTTACTGACATTTTAATGTATATTTAACATTGATATATTGAGAAATGAGGGGGTGGTACAGAACTGAGATTTCAGGAGGCACTTGCTATGATATGGACCTGTTTCTTAATTTACTCAGGTCTTGCTGGCTTTAGCAAAGCCTGTAAGGTAAATAGTCCTTAAAAGGGCACACAGGTGGAAGGAGATTATTGGGAAGGTTGAGCTCATTCTCTACCATTTCCATGAGACATCATGACCCTGAGACTGTTTTTATGGATGTTACCCTGGCAGGAGTATTTCAATTTTTTTTTTCAATTTTAAGTGGCAGGAAATTCAAACTTTCCTTAGGGCTAAGGGAAGTTTAGAGGACTCCCAAAGTAGCAAGTGTAAGGGCTGTCCTGGATGTAGGCAAGCCAGATGTGAGGTTCCCTGTGAATCTCCCAGGTTTCATGTTTTCATCTTCAACTTAGTCCTGCTCATCTCTCACCTTGTGATTGCATGTTGACAGAGTAGCTCCAAATCTGCCTCTGTGGGTTGGTGCCAGCGTTGCTTTCCTGGGTGATTAGAGAAACAGCAACAAAAATAACAAAAAAAGTTCTGGGGTTTTCTGTCAGTGGTCCCATTAAGCTGCCTCTCTAGTCCTAGAGCTGTCATTGTGCCCAGGGAATTTAGCTTAGGCCAATGAACATAGGATGGAATGGGTGTGAAGAACCCATGGATCCCCCAGGAAGTTCAGTTTACCTCTGAGAAAGGCGGTGGCATCCTTTTCTAGGAACTTCCAAGATGACCTATATTACAGGCATGAGATGATGGTGTTTTCTCTCCAGGGCTGGCAGCATGCACAAGACCTACGCCTCCTGATTCTCTTATTCTTCCTCTTACTCATCAATAAATAGCCCTATGCTATTCTTGGAAGGAGGCCAAAGTGGCTGAATGCATTAAAAAAATAGGAAATAATAGCTAAATGGACTATAGGGCATGATAAACATACTCTTTCTTCTTTATAGAGTTTTAAATTTTATTTTTAATCTATTTTTAACTGATACATAAAGACAATAAAAACTGTGTGCAATCATGGGGTCCCAAGTAATGTTTTAACACATGCATTCTAACTTTCTCCTTCAGTGGCCCTAAGTTCCTTTGCTTATGGGCTAGAATTCTAATTCAGAGCAGAGGGACCTAGAACATCTTCAGTCCTCCAGATGGTGTTGGTCGGGTGTCAGCATATGGGGAAAGATGTGGGTGGGAAGAACTGATGTCAGGAGGGCTGCATTGGAACATTGGATCCAAATCAAAGAGAAAGTCTTAGGGCTTCAGTTGGTGAAGAAAAATCTCCTGAACCAAAGATGTAAAATTGGCAATCTCTCCATACAGACAATGAGGAGGACTAACTTCCTGAGATGTTTAAGACTCCACTGGATGCAGTCTTGAGAGGTATCTTATGGAGCTAGCAGAAGGGAAGTCGGGTGCTCTTGACACTAGAACTTTGCAGTGGTGTCTCCTCCTGGAAATGCAGCCTGGTTGGAAACACTTTCACTGCTTGTCTGCATGGCCTGGGATAATTCACTTAATGGGGTTCAGTCTAGACTTCCTAATTGGCAAAGGGCTAGAAATGGAAATACTGTATCTGCAAAACTAAGGGAAGTGATGTGATATAAATCTAGCACAAGTATGACTGGCCGTAGTGGACAATTGATACTGAAACTATTTGGAGGTCTTTTCTGAACTCAATAGATGGCTTCCTAACACTAAAGATGTTTTGGTAATAGATGAGTGATATTAACTGGTTACTAACACATTAAACCCCCCCCCCAAACTAAGAGTTTTGTTAGTTGCACCAGATCACAGAAAAGGTGTCATGATTTAATTTCAACCTTCACTTCATGGAATACAGATCCTAGATAAGGGTCATTCATAATTCTTGGTCTGCCCTGGATTAACCATGTAATTGGGAAAAGGAATTAAATCTTTAATCTCAGTATCCAATCAGTGAAATTGAGCTACTACTGCTTGCCCACATGGTTACGGTGAAGATTTAAGACAATTCATATGCAGCCTGACTCTGTTGTGGTTCATATATTTTCAGTAACCGTTCTTTGGGGTTAAACAATTTCAAATGTCATTTCTATGAGTACCTGTCCTTGAAGAGTATGGGGTTGGGAAATCACATCTGATGATGGGGGCATCCTCTAAATTTCTCATGCATGGACAAGTAACATTTAAGCTCTCCACTTCAGCGTCCTGTGGCTTTTAGCTTATTATGCCAGGGGGAAAATGCTGCTTTTATGCTTTTTTGTTTATGTTACTGATATTGAATCCAGGGTCTTTGCACTGAGGTATAGTCTCAGGCCTTTCATTTTTGAGATGTGCTTGTATTAAGTAGCTTAGGCTGGGCTTGCACTTGTAATCCTGCTTCAATGTCTCAAAGTGCTGGGATTACAGGTGTGCTTCACTGTCTGGCTTCATGCACCATAGATTGGATGGGAAGTCAGATTACATGGGCCTGAAGTATTCTTTGAAAACCCTGAGACTTTATATGACTTGATTTTACTTCCAAATAGGAAATAACCTTATAATTGCTGGTCATGTGGCCTTAAGCAAGTTACTTAAACCTTCTGTTCTTCAATTTCATAGTTTTGGAAGGAGGTTAATTATAATTCCTATCACCAAGGATGGTTGCGTTATTCAAATAGAAATTTTATTTAACATGTTTAAGTGCAGTGTGGTTAGACATTAATGGTGCCCAGTTCTCTTCTTATTTAGGATATAATAAGGTGCCACTTCCTGGCTTTCTATCCATTGTATGGGGTCAAGTGACAAACTTGGCTGATAAATTGTGAGACAAAATGAATGAGGCCTTTAGCTTCTGGGCCAGGCACTTTAAGTACTCAGGTGAAACATTTGGCAAAGTGGCCAATCAGTCTGGGCTCCTGAGATTCTCAGCTAATATACAATTGAATTTAGTATGTGGAAGAAATAACCTTTTGTGTGTTGGGATACTTAGATCTCAAAGCTGTATTTACACTGCTCTGTAACTTATGGAGATTGGATGTAAGATGTAAATTGATTTCTCATATTTAAAAAAACACTCTAGAAAGTATGCATTATTGCTATTATTTTCATATTTAGAACAGAAATGCAGGTCAAAAGTATTAAGCAACTTGTTCAACTCAGCTTGGGAGTAGAAGAGTGAGACAAATGCTCTGACTACAGCTTGTGCTCAATGTTCTGTAGATTTCATAGAACCCACATGATCTGACTTCAGCTTCTGCTCTTAACTAATGTTCTGTAGATTCCATAGACCAAGCATGTGGTTTTCAGGTCTGATCAGCCAATATTAACTCTGTCTTTCCTTTCTCCTGAACTGCATCCCCTCAAGTTTCACTTGGAAATCCTTTCCTCTGTTGGCCATTACTCTGCAGAGTGGTGGTAAGGCCAGGAAACTAGCAGAATGTTCTGCTATGGGTATCTAATGCTGAGGTCATCACAGGAAGTCTCTCATTTTCTTTGCTTTTTATGGCTCCTTTTTTTGGTTTCCAACCTATTATTTAAACCAAAATCTTTGCTATGGATTAAGAGTAAAAGAGACATTTTTATTCCTTCTTTTGCTTGAAAGCATCAAGATGATTGCTTTTAGTCAGACTTCCTAGAAGTGTGCAGCCTGAGATGGGAATTCTTGCATGTGTGATTTACTGAGAAAATGCTCTGAAGAGAAAGCTATAGGGGAGTGAGAGAGCAGGGTAGGGCAACAGAAGCTAAGCAAAGGTGTGGCATGGCTGAAGTTTTGACAAGTTTTGACCCATGCTGATCCCATAGTGAAGCTTAGGGCATGGTCTCACCACAGAGACCTTGTATTACACTGGAGCAGGGCACTGAACTTTTATGTCAATGGCACTAGTTCATGTTTAAGAGAAGAGGTTCTTATTGGCTAAAGACAACCCTCCAGAGAAGGTGCATGTCTGAGACAGGCAGGCAACACCTGCTGCTGATGGGGGATGGGCTCACCTGCCCAGTACAGACTATTATCTGGAGGCACCGATAACAACACAGTGTATGAGATGAGTGGCTCATCCTGTTGGAGTTGAATTTGCTTTCTGAGGATAAGTAGGTAAAGTTATAAAGAAGCAGTGAAGTGTGCAGGTAACACAGTGGTGGGCTGTGACCTCAGCAAGTCTTCTGCTCATGCTTTTTTTGTTGCATTAAACTGTTGTATGTTTGACTATGTGAGGCAGGCGAGCACTGGTCATGTTGTCCTGACCTAAGGATGTGAAACTGGTAAATTTTATCTGGTCACCTAGAGAATTATCTTGACTTTCTACCATGTTATATGGTCAATGTACTGCCAAAAATATTTTAGCAATTTGGGCTATTTTCCTGCCGAGTAAAATAGCCTGGTAGCCCTAGAGCAGTGGTGGTGACTTCTGGCATACACGCTACAGCCAACTGTTTGTTACCATTGAAAGCTCCAGAAAGTTTGCCATCACTGGCCTAGAATCAGCATTTCAGTCAAGGACATTAATACTAACAATAATATTAGTACAATTTATTAAAAGCCTATTGCTTTCCAGGCTCTTTACTTGTTTTACTTGATTGAATTCTCCCCACTACTCTGCAAGATAGAAATGGCACCCGTTTTATGATCTACAGCAATAGTTAGGAACAGTCAGCAAATCATCGAAGTTATGGTGTTAAAACAGTTTGCATAACAATAATGAAGAAAATAAATCACAGAATCGAAGATTAGGTGGTAAAGGTAGTGAAATTCTCATATGATCACTGGTGGCTAGAAAACACCGTGCCGTACGATAGTGAAATCTCCCTCTTCTGGTTAGTAGCCAATCTTGCCAAATGGAATATAAGTGAGAAAGGTAGAGCAAGGCTTGTATGCTGCAGACCAGATTGGGTTCCAATGTTGGCTGAATCTAAAATTGAGGCATCTCACTTTGCTCTGCTATTTTAATAAATATGTGATTTTCAAATGTCTGTTCTCATAGTTCTGCACTATGAATCTCAGCATTAGAGTTGAAAACTCAGGCTTTGGTAACAGATAGACTTGAGTATTGGGTATACAGCCTGGGGCAAGTTATTTAACCTCCCTAAGTTTTGTTTGTTCATTTGTCAAATGGATAAACTAATAGTTTGCAAAACTGTCCCATGGGGTAAAACTAAGCTTGTGAAAACATTCAGTATATAACAGTTATTTTAATATACAGATTCCTGGGGAGATTTCAGCATAGATGGGAAAAAGGATAGTGTTTTGCTTCTTTATTGTTTTGTACCAACCACCAAATTTGATAGGTAAAGAAAAGTAATGAGTTATTAGTTGTCATGATGCTGTGACTTGATTGGGTGAATCGCCCAGTTGTGTTTCACATAAGGTCACTCTGAGCATGCAGATGTATTCAGCTGGAGTGTAGATGAGCCTCAGGTATCCAAGAAAGTTGTGATCCTTCATGAGATCCCTGTTCACTTAGTGGATTAGCCTAAGCACTTTACATGGTACTGGGTTCAGAGATTCTCAGAGTGGAATCATACCTGCTGGTATGGATTGAATATTTGTATCCTCCAAAAATTTATTTATTGAAGTGCAACATGATAGATTTTGGAAATTGAGCCTTCAGGAAATCTTTAGGGTTAGACAGTCTTAAGAACGGAGCCTTCATGATGAGGTTGGTGCCCTTTTATCATGGTTACTTTTATCTCACTTTTGAGACAAAATACCTGATGCCCAGAATTAAGGAAGGGAAGGTTTAGTTAGCTCACAGTTGTGGAGGTTTCAGTTCATATTTGGCTGGCTCCAAGGCAGAGTGGCACACAGCAGAGGGCAACAGTTCATGGGGCTGGCACACAGCAAAAAAGACAAGAGCAAAAAGGGTGGAACTGCAGTGAGCAGGCCTCTTTCCTTCCCTTATATTATATGCAGGCTGCCCACCTAAGGCTGGTGTAGCACTCACACCCATAAGCCCAGCATTGGACCATGAGTCAATCACAAATTCTAGAAATCCACATCATGACTTCATCAAGCTTGGAGGAGACATCTAGATAAAAATGATAACACGTTATGAAGAGATGCGATTGCCTTCTCTGTGTGCATGTATCAAGAAAGGCTGTAGGAAGATAAAAGCAGAAAGAGGGTGCTAAGAATCCAACTACCTAGCGATGGTGGCACCTCAGTCTTGGACTTCTAGCTTCCACAACAATGGAAAATAATTATGTGTTGGTTAAGCCACCTGATTTATAGAATCCGTCAAGTTAGCTCAGCCTAAGATACTTGACTTCTTAAGGCATTGACAAAATGGCATGCTGTCACATCTATGCATGAAACAAATTACACAACCAGTTAAATTTCAGAGAAGGAGAATTTGGGTCCAAATCTGATTGCCAGAGTGGCATATATGCATTTGAAGGGGTAGAATTAGTGTCAGCCCTATTTGAAGACTATTCCTTTTGGTTGTGACCACTCTAGACTGTTAATAAATAAGATGATCTTTTGAGGCAGTAGTATTAAATAACCTGCAAGTTTAATCCTTTCTGTTCTGATAAAGTGTCGCAAGTTAAACTGCAGTCATTTGCCTTGCTCGTCAGTGACATGCAGAGAGGACTAGTGCTTTTAGAGATGACTTCACAGGGAACGTGCAGCAATACATGGGTCCTGAAAGAAGAAAGGGAAATTACTACAGAAAGAAAAAGGGAGGGTTTATCAAACTGTTAACGGCTTCTGCTTAGATGTTCTCTCAAAGCTTGATACGTGCATATGTGGGATTTTTGGAAGTAACTGCATCATGCATCTGTGATGCTGAGTTAGGATGGGTGAATATGAATTAAGGGTTCGTGATAACTAAATAGAAGTCTGCTGATTGGTTTAGCATAATTTTGGGTATGGATAATGGGAAGGTTCTTGGTGTGGCACCAACCAATAGGATTGTAGCTAAGTTGCATAAAACGGAATGGGAGGCTTGACGCAGCTCCTTCACTGCTTCCTCCCTGCCCTGCCAAGGACTGTTCTCCTCTATTATGTCCCTCTGTCCTACCTTGGAGCCAGATTTTGGACTGAAACCTCTACAGACATGAGACAAATAAACCTTTCCTCCTCTAACTTTGGTGGTCAGGTATTTTATGTCAGCAATGAGAGAAAGTAACCATGACACTAACATTTTTATTTATTTATTTATTTTTACCTACATGAATCAGAACAAACTCAGTGTGAGTTGGGTTGGCAGAACGGAGACCCAGATTTTAACTGTCAAATTGATCTAGATTTGTCAGTTGGTCTAATTTAACCCTCAAAGGAGGGTGATTTATCTTGTGTATTGTAATCAGATGGTTGTCTAAGTCACTCCCCAAGAGCTTTGGTAAATCACTTTTAGTACATATTGAAAGTGACAATATTGTATTTTATCACTGAATTGCCATCTTATAGTAATAACTAATTCATGTCATCAGCTTGTGCTCCAGTGTTGAATTACACTCACTGGGAGGCACATGGATCCAGAAGAGGGCAGTTGTTTCCCTTTTCTTGTACACAGCAAGGACAGACAGGCCAATGGGAAACTGTCCTATGGCAACCCATGCTGACTAGCCAATTCTGAGACGCTTGTGTTCTAATGAGATGTGAAATTCTCATTGGAATTTGGGTCAAAGTGAAGTAGCACAAGTTTAGTGCTTTTATTAGATGAATAAGTGCTTTGATGACAAAAACCACAGAGGACTTCATTTCAACAAAGAAATAAGAACTGGCGAAGAAACAATTTCAAATTATCTCTTACCTGGGATACTGTTTTGTTACTAGTCTCAATATAATGTCATCCAGCAGCCCTTATAGTGATTTCCTGAGATGCAAAGACAATCAGGCCAGCTCCTGGCTTGTTAGCATCATGGCTTTTCAATGGCTTTGGGATGCTATCCTGGCTCCTTAGCTTGGCCTACAAGGCTAAACAATGCTTCCCACATTGTTTTTTGCATCCTTTCCTGTTTTAAATATGCTCTCCCAGCTTCAGCGTCTGCATGCCTTGCTAGGTCTTCCTCTTGGAGCTGAAAGACATTTCATGCTCATGTCCTCTTATGAGCATGTGAAGATCCTATCTTGGTCCCCTCATTGTTGTACTCACTACAGTGCACTCCTTGTTTGTGTCTGGCTATCACACTAGACAACCAGAGTTTCTTGAAAGTAAGGACTTAACTTAAAAACAATGGTATCCTGGACAACCAACACAATTACTGCTTGGCTCGAGGAGTGCTCAGTAAATGCTTGTGCAATTAATTAACTTGTGAAAATACCTCTTTCAGTTATCACAGAAAAAAGTACAATCATTAGTGACTTTGAATTTTTACTTTGAATCTAAAGTTCTTTTTAGCTAAAGAGTTTTATATTTTGCTGCTACTCATTTGGGTTAGAATTGGTGTAAGGATTCACCATGAGGGTGAACTTTGGATGACTCTGGAACAAAAGCCAAGGCAAAGGCACAGTGACATATTCATCTGATGAGGCTTGCAGATATTTTTATATTTAGCATTAACCAAGAAGTTCAGCACATCTTCACACCTACTGTATGTCTGGAGGCTTTTGTGTGTCAGTAATAAGGTTAGGTGAATATTCATTCATGATGGTGGATTTGGAGTCACCAAATCCAAAGTTCTAAAGCATTTTAGCTACCAGTTTGCATCCCTTTTTTGGGTATAGGACTAACAAGAGCTTTCGGATTTTTCAAAGGTGAAGGATATGTGGTAATGAAGAATATGGTAGATTCTGCATTCCTTTTGGAAAAAGTGGCCTTGGAAAACAGCAGTGGTAAAGACCAGTAGTAGCACTAATGAGGGAATGGCTCTTCAGGCTGAGAGGCTGGGAACCTGTTTCATTCCACTCTGGCTGAAGCCAGAATGTCATGTTGTGACATGGACCTGCATTAGAGACATTATGTTGGCAACCATAGCAAAACTGACTCTGTAAGTTTCTAGTAGTACTGATAATGAAGATTTTACATGAGTATATGTATGTGTGTATGTATACTTTGAGACTATAACTATCCATACAAGCAGTGTTCTGACTACCAATTGCACTGACACATTTTCTTAAGGGAAAGATAGGGTACCGGTGGTGTGCACAGCTCTGGACTTTTGTGTAGAGATGAAGGCAAAATGAAATGGGGCCATTTTCCAAATGTTCACCTAGAATTCTAAGCAGGGAGATAAAGAAAATGAAGAATTTTTTTTAGAGAGTTGGCTTGCTGGTGGATTTTGAAAATGTTTTTAAAGTATTGAAATCTAGAAAGTATTTTAAGACTCGTAAAACCTCAGTGAATCAGTACATCATCATAATTTTATATAGGAATGCTAATAGAGCAAAGTTTCTATCAGGTTGTAGCTAGGGATTCATGCTTTTATATATGAATGTCAAACACGTGGAGTATGATTATTAATAATAAAGTTAAGAGGATACTATTGGGAAGGATGGAGTAAAATTTATCCATCTTTTTTGTTATGTTACTGATCTGGGTTGCCATGGAAGGAATGTGAACATTTTCCACCTTCCGGTAAAACACTTTCTCTGCTTGTCTTGTGGTGCTATAATTTGCTGCACTCAGAGACACATGAGCAGCTCCAGGGCTAGGATGGGAGAATTCGTAGCCTAAGGGGGAGCTGGAAACTAGATTAAGAATGGGTGAGTACACCTAAAATCCATGAATTTCAAGATCACACATATGGTTCATTTCATTTTAGGAACTTCTCTGTGAATGTGGGCAATGGTAATTGGAAAACCCTAGACTACTTAGAAGGATATCAATAGCTTATGCTAAGGAGCCCAAGGCCAAGGCCTGAGTTTCATGCAAACTGGTGGTGGTGACTTTGTTCCATGCATGTAAACAGAACCTCTAGGCCTTGGATTTGACCTTTCAAATGGATTCCAGAAATGGATTCAGATGGAAGCATTGGAGAATGAGTGTCCTCTACTTCTAGGGTAAAGCCACACTGTTGGTGACTTACAATGACAGATGGAAAACATAATGCATGAATGGGTGACACAGAAGGGGTCTACTGTTTTCACCATTAGACAATTTCCTTTTAGGCCCTGTTTTTTTTAATTTTGTGGAACCAGGGATTAAACTCAGGCCCTTGTGCTTGCCAGGGAAGTGCTTATTCCACTGAGCCATCTCCCCAGCCCTACAATTTCTTCTTTAGTACTGGTGAGCACAGTCATAACAGCTAGAAGGAAAGAGATATATAATTAAATTATGTTGCCTAGCGTTTGAGATATTAGGAATAGTTTCAACCAATATATTTCTAGAGTATTTTAAAACATGGACATAGGTACATAAATATAGAATGGATATGTAGATATACTAGTTAAGATGTAAAAAATGGGTAATATCTTTCTGTAAGTTACTATCTTGATTTATGAAGTTATCTATAACCCCTCCTGCAAACCCCCATCCCTGGAAAATATTTTCTAAAGAAACATATAAACATCTTTCAGTGGTCAACCTGGGTGCTAGGTGATATAAATTTTCTAATTGAAATCTTTCTGATTAATGCTTTTATTCCTTACAATCACATATTATCTTTGCAATCATGAGACAACAACAATAGCAGTGGCACCTTGCAAAACCCAGACATTTATACTTGGCTTAGTTATCTGTGCAGTATTGGAATGGGGGCCAGGAAAAGCAGTTTTGGTGCTTAGTGCTGCACTTATTAGTTGGCTTCAACTTCTGAATCTGGGGTCTGCAAGAGGCCCTGCCTTCCTCCTGGGTCGCGGGAACATCGTGCATTGGTGCACACTGTACAAAGCCAGGCTCTGTAACCTTGGCCTTTGCTCTAATTGTGCTTCTCCCTCCTTTCTGCCACTGCTTTTCATCATTCAGGGCTTGGCTCAAAAGGTGCTTCCCCAGGCAATCGCCCCTGGACCCTCACATGTGATCAGAGTTTCCTTTGACTGTCCCTGTAACACATCAAGATTTTACATTCTTGAGGTCAGTAGAGGAATGTATGGATCCTCTGACATGTCTTTTTGGTCACTTTTGATACCCTTGTTCCTGGCATATGATAGCATTTTGCAAATATTTGCTAAATGGATGAATAAACAAATGATTTAATGCAAATTTTTACATCAGCTGTTAGTAAGACAGTAGATCTAGTGTTTTGAGGTAGATCGCAGATCATGTTAATCAGAAGGAAGCTTGATAGCACTGTCAGTATGTTTTTTGTTTTTTTCTTCTGGGAAAGTGTATAATTCAGCACACCAGAGAGTGAAGGCTTTGCATTCTAGTGTGGGTTCATCAATTAAGAAATCAATTCACACCTCTTTATCCAGTGTAGTCCATTCTCAGAGTGCAGGGCCAGAGGCATCAAGACTTTGGAAGAATAACTTTGCTTTTTAGTTCCAGCCCTGAGGTTTTTAAAGGCAAAATATGGGGGTGTGGGCACTTATGAATGATAGCAGTGACTGGAAGAGTTGTGCGAGGTCACAGGTATGTGAGCCCTGGCAGCGCCACTGTGGGATCCAACATCCTGGAACTTAATGGAAGATATCAGCAGGATAATTATGGCAAAGGTGTCATCTTAAAAGAAGTCACAAGACATCTACCCAAATTCCAAAACCTGAAGTAAAACAGCAAACTATTATGAAGCTGACCAATGGAAGAGTTGGTGGCTCAAAGTGGTGTTGATTTTGCAGGTTGCTGTGCCTTGGAGGAGGAAAAAAGGAACACTTTGGTGTAGCTTAAAATACAATGTATACTCTAAGAATATAAGAGGAGAAATTCCCCCCCCCCCAGCATGTTTATATGGAGACAGAAGACAGGGATAAAAGGAAGATACAGGCTGCCGGGGAAATGAATACATGGAGCACAGGGTCCTTTAGATACCAAAACCTACTGCTTGCTTTCAGCCTGGAGCTTAATGTGTGTTTCTTGTGTTAGAATCTAAGATTGAAGTTCACATTTAAGGAGTCACCTATCAGCCTGGGCTCATAGCCCTCTAGGAGCTCTCTTTGGCTTCCCTTCTGCCATAATTTGGGACATTCTGTTGGAGTTGTCTTTGCAAGCACAGAGCCTCCTTGAGATAGACTTGGGTTTACTTTGGTCCTCTCATGGGCTTGGGTGGCCCACATCATGGAGGTAAGGGTCAGTGCAAAAAGAAGTTTGTTCATTAAGGGCAAAGGCTGACATCCAATTTTAAGCATAGCCTAGTTAATCACTGCTGATTTTCATCTCTTAGTGTAAACATTTGTAGGGTTGCCAAGACCTTTTACTTGTTCTCGGCCTTTATAGAGGCAACGTCATCTTCTGGCGAGAAAGTATAAATCTGCATTTATTTTTAAATGTCTTTTTATGCCCACTTCATTAGAGCAGTCCAGTGAGGCCCTGTTAGCAAGGGTTTACTGCATTATTATGAGGAATCTGGGCTATTAGTCATCAGAGGAAGGCTGTCTATTTAAGGATCTATTTTTCCCCTAGGGGCATGAATGTCTGTACAGGCTTATGTGAAAATCTTAGATTTGGGGAGGCAGGGCATTTTATATAAATTCCAGGAATGGTGATTGATGATCTAGGGAGGGCTCTGCATCCATTGGAGTTTTTTGAATGAACTCAAGGTGCTTCTTTGGACCACAGTGTGAGGTCCCCCTGAGATGGAGTGTTCTGGTCTCCTTCCACAGTTTATCTTCTACCTTTGAGTATCCATCTATTTATCTACCTACCCTGTTGTTACTGTATGTGGCCCCCACAGTATAACTCCTTCAGAAAAATTCCTGGTGTCCACTTTTCTTGCTAGTGTTCATGATTCTGTGTTCTGAATATAAGCCCAAGGATTACCCTTGTTTTCTGGGCCTTTTTCTTTTTAATCTCCAGGGTAAAACTCTCTAGAGGTGGGGGCCAGATTGCTATCTTCACTCCGCTCACCTCCAGAGGAGAGTAGGAAGTGCTTGTACAGACTGTCAGAACAAAGCAAAATATCTGTGCTCCCATCTTCCTCCCACTATGGGTTTGAGCATTTCTTTCAGTAACCAGCTTAGCTTAATTATTTATGGAAGGGCATTCATAGTGCTGGAGGAAATGTCCTATGAAGCATTTATCAGAGAATCCATCCTTGTCATCTGAAGCATTCCTAGAGCAGAGCGAAATGTTGGGCTGGTGATTCAGGTATTGCCTTTGGGGAGTAGCACGATGAGCCATCCAGAGTCGGTAGGGTCTGAATCACTGCACTTGACTCATTAGGTGAACCTGGCTTCTGCAAGAGGTGCGGAGTGTATAAGCCACCCCAGCCCTCCTGACAGTATGATGAGTGGTCATTGCTATTTTCTTCATTATGCAGTAGGGAAGCCAAGACATGGAGACATAAAGTGCCTGACCTACGTTTTTAAAATTGAGAATGGAATGGAATCTAGATTTTCAAAAAGACAGTTGATGCTATTGCTGTGTTCTTCATGGTCTGGGATTCTATTATGGAGAAATTGGTTTCTGACTTGTCTGATCCTATCATTTTCTAGAACTGGACCTACAGGTTGGGCTGAGGCGCGGACTCAGAAGTTCACGAGGAGACTTTATCATGATGTTTTGGTGGGACTGGGAGAAGATGGCTTTAGCAAACAGACCAGTATCCCAGGCACCAGGATGACTCAGCCTGCTTGTCACTTTTGGGATCTTGGACTTGGTCAATGTCCTTAATTTCTGAAAGTCTCAGTTTTCTTATTGGTAGGACCACAGCAGCCTCTATCTCATATTGTGTTAAGGATAAAAAGAAGAGGTGCAGGGGTTTGATCTGGGCCTGGTGTGCTGGCCCCAAACCCAGGGCACACTGAGAGGGCAATTGAGACTGGGCATGGTGGTGCGTGCCTGTAATCCCAGCTCTTGGGAGGCTGCAAACAGGTGGATCACTATGAATCCAATCAAGTAATGAGACCCTGAACACCCTGTATACCCTTCACTAAAATTAAAAAAAAAAAAAAAAAAAAAAAAAAAACGGATAAAAAGAAGAGGGAGTATGGAAGGCCCTTCCGTCCCTTATGGTATGCTCTGGAATTGTTACCTTCAGTAGTTTCCCAAACTTCAGTGCACAGAAAGGATTTCCATGTGCAGCCCCCAGGCCTAGCCCAGGTGATCCACACTGGACCACGTGACAGACACTGTACTCCAGAAACACCGTGGAAGCCCACACAGCTCTCCCAGCATTGCTTGACTGAATGGATTGCCTTATTTCTTTAGCCTCTTCTCATCCCCAGGGACATGTGCTAGAAATATTCCCAGCAGTCTGCCAAAGGCTTTGTGAGATCAATGAGTAATAAATTTATTATTTTAGAAGCAGCCCCCAGGAGAGCACATTTTCTTCCCTTCCCTCATTTCCCGTCTTAACCCTTTACGCAAACCCTGGGCTTCTATTTGCAACATAGTCTGTGGCGCTTTTGAACTTCAGGGCTCCGGTCTGGCTGGTCACTCATTTAGCTGAGGTACTGCAGTACCCAATTAGTAGGAAATTAGTAGTGAATATGATGCTTGGCCCCCAGTCAAGGCTGAAGAATTTATAAATATGCACAATATGAGTGGCCTGGGCGTCTGATTCCTGGCAGCTGCAAAAGTGGTACTTCCTGTGCTGTCTCAAGAAGTGAAGTGGGTGGGCAGCAGAGAGTGAATGTTGGCCCCTCTACCCCCAGGGCCAGCAGGACCATCCTGAGGAGTGCAAGAGTCTCTCTGCTTCACATCATCCCCTGAATAGCTCACTTACTTTCTTTGAGTTATATGTCTCTTCAAAGGCCTGGCCAAGGACAAACCAGAAAGGCAATTGGCACAGAGGCTGGGGGGCACCTGGGGGTTGCATGAGTACCCCACACAAGGTGTACAAGCCCTGGTTCCTCCCAAGGATGCTCAGCATGCTAATATTTTAGACACTTCCACTGCTTCTTCAGAACTGTGAGCTATGGCTTCATTAGTCTCTTCATAGTAGGGTTTGTGTTTGCAGGCCATGTCCTTGCGATTACACACACAGGGAGGGAAGATATGGATGCCTTCTAGTCTTCTAGGTTCATGATTGGAGCCCCTGTGACAAGACAGGCTAATGAGAAAGGATCCCCAGTTTATATAGTGCAAGGTTTAGATGACACAAAAGACATACTAAGGCAACAAAGACTGAAGTTCTTTTTTTATGGTAAGCTTGCTGAAGTGTGGGTATGAGGTGGGAGGGTTGTGTGGAAAGTAGGGGTATACAGACATAAAGGCCTGCTTGTGCTAATGTCTCAGAATCTCTTCATAGAGAAGGATGTTTCTTTCTCCTGGGCATGGGGAAGGTACCTCTCATATGAAGGTATTACAACCTGCTCCAGGGGAGGTCAGAAAAATTTAAGTTTTCTCAAATCATTTCAGATTAAAAATTTCAACATGGTGAGGTGCCATATTTTGGGGTAGCATGTTCTGAACCCCATTGAAGACCATGGGAATGGAGACCCAACAAAGTGAAAGATTTCGCCCGAATTTCTGGGAGGAAGAGGTGGGAACTGAAACAAAAGTGTCCAGCTCTTCAAGTTTGATGTTGTTTGCAGGACCTCCCAGTTGCCTGGCTGCTTCAGAAGGAAGTCAGGTTGGCAGGAGGAGGGAGGATTGAGAGTCTAGGGCTAGGTAAGCGTGCCTCTCGGGGCTTCACAGGATGCAGAAGGGGGAAACAATGCTCAGGGATCTAGAATAAAGCTGTTTGCTCTAGATTGCTCTAGATAACTTGATTTAAGTTATCTCACTTTTCTTTTTCTCAATTTCTCCAGCAGGGAAATAGAAATTGAATAACTTGTCTTTTCCCCTGTGAGAGTTAAAAATCTGCTGATAAAAGGACCTGTTCAAATTCAAAGTATATTTGTTAGGAGCTAAGCATGGAGGGTGGGAGGAAGGAGGTGCTGGATTCCTTGGCCAAACAGAGTCACTGAGAGGAAAGGCTGACCTGACTGCATTAGGGAGCAGAAAGCCCAGGGTAAGTGAAATATTTTGCCAGCTTTATTTAAAAAATTGATTGAAGCGTCTTTACCACAGGCTTCTACCTCTGCGCTGATATAATGAATCCAGCATTTATGTATCTCTGGAAGGAGGCTTTTAAAAGAGGGAAAAATGTAGAAGAAATTGCATTTTTTATATCTGGGGAGATCCCAGAGGGGCTGCTCTGTGGGAAGGAAATAACTCACTGATGATGTTGCAGAGCAGGAAGGTGAGCAGGAGGCTTCATGTTGGATTGGGCCAGGGAGACAGGGGCGTTGGAGGAAGAGCCTTGCTCAGGAAAGGGGTTATGAACATGAGCATCACGGTTCCCCAAGCAAAGATGAGCCATCTTCCTTCATGTCTACCCACCAGCGAGGGGCATGTCTGGCCCCCCAATAAGGGGAGGCTGCATCCCCCGTGATTTCATGTCTGCTGGGGGACAGCACCAATTCTACAGAATGACCCAGGCAGTGTTTTCTCATAAAATAACTTTGGAGTCAGAAAGACCTGAGTTTATATATCAGGTCTTTCACTGAAGAGTTTGGGAATCACTATTTTTTTGACCTCAGTTTATGATTTGGTTAGAAATGAGGAGGTGACATCTATTTTTCTGGGTTTTATAAAGGATTGAGTAAAGCAGGAGTCAAAATAATGAACATAGCATGTAGTATAGAAATGAGACAAAAGTAATAATTTATGTTATTTTTATATAAATAAGATAACACTCTGTTCATGGTAGTCACTCGATAATCAGTATCTGTTCTTGTTAAGGGTCACACCAGCATTAGATGATAGGAAAAGATATCAGTGTTATCTTTAGATAGCACTAACTAGAGATTCCTCCTTCTAGCCCAACCCTATGCAAAAATCTAGCCCAAAGCCAACTCTAACCCTATCCCCAACTCTATATCAAACTGTAACTTCCACACTATTTCCAACATAGGCTGATTCTATTAGAGATTTCCAGAGAAACAGTACTAATAGAATTGATATATGCAATGCTAATGATTAATGTATAATTTATATATAATTATATACATATATTTTTATGTATATGTGCATATATGCTGTATACATTTTATTTAAAATATATGCATACAAACACTGAGGAGGAGAGAGAAAATTGAGAGAGAGAGACAGAGAGACAGAGACAGAGACAGAACAAGGAGTTGCCTCTGGTGATTATGGAGGCTGGAAGGGTTGCAGGCCTTCAGGTGAGCTGGCAAGTTGGAGACTAAGGAGAGCTAATGTGGTAGTGTCCATTTCACTACCACAGTTTGAGACCAAGAAAAGGTCAATGTTTCGTTTGAAAGCCATGATGCAGGAGAGTCTTTTACTTGGGAAAGGCTCAACTCTTTTGTCCCTTTGTCTGATTGGATGAGGGTCGTCCAGAACATGCCAGCCAATCTGCCTTACTCACCCTACCAAATCAGATGCTAATCTCATCCCCAAACAGTGTGTTTTTCTACAAGTACAGAAAACTATTTTGACAAGTATCTGAGCACCCTGTGGTTCATTCAAGTTGGCACCTAAAATTAACCATCGTACCATTCTTATCCAAGATCATTGTCCTTACCTCTCTCCCTAGCCCTAAACCCAACCCCACTCTAATAGTTACTATTAAATGTCCCCTATGTATTGTTAGTTCAACTTTCTTAAAGGGGGGAGGCAAATCCCACTCTGACCCACAATATTTATGAATCAGCATGGTGTATTCACAGCATGAAGAAAGTTAAGCTGATAATATGTCTATGGGTTACAAACTTGGAATGGAGAAAGTTATTACAAGAGATTCCACTCAGATAATAACCAATATCATCAGAACCTGCTTTTGCCAGGGAGAGGTGTTCAGTCACAGAGAATCTGTTTTTCCTGACTCCTGCTCTTTTTTTCTTTGGCTAAGCCCTGTCTTAACAAGTCTGTGTGAAGGTTGGGATGGCCATACATAAGGACACAGAATTCTGGATGTATTTTATGTCAGAGAACATGGGCTTGTACTCTTATCATGAGCTGAAAATATACTGTGAATGTTTACTTGGATGGATCATTTATGGATCACTGTTAGCATTTTTCACGATTTATTCAGACATCAGATTTTTTTTCTCAGTTTTACTCTAAGTGATAAAAAAGGAAGCTTCTTGATGTCTAGAAAGAGTGCTATAGAAGCAGGAAGTGTTAGAACTGAAAGGGATAATAGCTTACTCAATGGCTCTCAACTTTAAAATCACTCATGCATGTACCTCATCTTATACCAACTGATCCATCTCTGGAGGTGGGTGATGAGGACTGGGTATTGGTATTCATAGAAGTATCCTTTTAGCACAGTCATTGCTAGGTGGTTCTTCCAGTCTCTCCCCAATGTCTCATTTAGGGAGGGAAGAAGGGAAACACTAAGAGACTATGTCTTTCAGGTAGTCAGACAGTTAGGGAACCAATGCAGTACACAGAGCTCATGCCCTATCACTCAGTGCTCAACCCTCCACACCCCTTCTCATCTTGTTTCCTTAGATTTCTAGCTCCAAACAATGATCCCACCTAGGACCAACCAGCCCTCATGCCCTAAAGATGGATTGTGCTTCTACCTAGCCCCCTGTGCTGCTTGCTTCAGCAGTTCTGTACTTCTGCCCTGTATTGCTCTTGTTTAGAGCAGTGGGAACTCTGTGATGGAGACAGTTCTCCACTAGCCCATTTGGAGCCATAAGGAAATAAATCCCGATGTGCCAACCTTGACCAGACAGCTGAAGGTTGTTCTCATTTAGTGACCTTGTAAAGATGGATTGCAATTTGGGGGAGTCAATTTTGTTTTGTTTGTTTCCTTCTGGGCACTTACAGTTCATATTCGTCTAGGAGCATTCTGGGAATTGTAGGCCCAGTGCTATTAGTATCTGCTCTATCCCCCACCTTTCTGCTTTACTCATTTCTTTTCTAATTCTCAAAAGGTTTTTAAAAAAATATTTTAGTGAACTTATACTGAATGAATTGTTATTTTAAAAATGGTAACTGAAATTCACCTCAGATCTTTATTGGTTATATTTGGAAAACATCAAAGCCTCTGAAACAGGCTGTCAAGGCAGTGTGTGCAATTCCCAGTGCATCCCTGGGATGCCAGGAAGATTTGGCACTCATTTACTCATTCACTCAAATGTATCTCGATTCCTTCTAGTTCCAGGGAATTTGAATGACACTAAGAGAAAATTAAGGCCAATTAGACTAAACACTTGACCTCAATAAACTCAAATCTGAAAGGCAGGCCAGGGCAGAGCAATCTTCTTAAACGTACATATAAAGCAAACCGTGATGCTCCCCAAAGGAAGAGCCAGAGTCCAGGGGTCAGGTGAGGCTTTCCTACTACAGGGTGCAGAAAAGGCCTGTTAGTGACTGGATGATGGAAAATTGATGAGAATAAAATAGGAATAGAAGTAATCATGTACACCAGAGAACCCTGCAATGAAAGACCAAAGGAAGGGAAGAGCATGTGTTAAATCTTCATGTAACAGGAAAGAGGAAGCTCAGAAAGTCTTTGAGATTGGGCTTTCCCAGACTCTGAAGAGTTGATATAGGTTCTAATGCCTGATCCATTTTTCAGTTTTACAGATTAGAAAATAATGACACCTTAATAGCAATATTTGAACTTCTCTCCAATTGCATCCTCTCGAGATCAGCAGCTATGGAGCTGCTTGCTTCCTGTGGCTTTTCTCACAGTATTTCTTGGCATATTACCATTGTCTCCACTTCATAGCAGGGAAACTCAGGCTCCCGTATCAGTAAACTCAGGCAGACTTGGGATTGGAAGTAAAGGCTACAGATTTTCTGCCATCAGGATTTTAGTCTTGGCACTCAGAGGTAGGGGTGCCCTTATAGAGGAGGGAGAGATGATGCATTTATTTTCAACATGTTAAATTTCAGGTGCCCCAGAGACCTCTGCAGAGAAGATGAATTTGGCACTTGGGAAGATAAAATTTGAGAGCAGTGAGCTTGTTTCTGAAGGCTGGATCCTAAGGTTGGCATATTCAGAACACCCATCACATTGACTGGCCCTGTAGAATTTCCAGATGGGAATTCTAGCAGCTCACACATTAAGGCTGCTCCTTAGCATGTGTGTGGCTTGCCAGGCCTGTCTTCCAAAGCCGCACTTGGGGCTGGCTCTTTTTCTCCTCACAACACATCTCAGCTCCTTTCTTTTCCATGTGTGTCCACTGTGCCATCTCTGTTTATCTGACGGGGTTTCACAACTTCTCGTCACTTTGCTGACTGCCAACGTCCACCTCTGAGAGGTCTCAAGCTGCTCAGATTTAGAACAAACTCTCCTGATCCTGTTGCCCAACAGTGAAAAACACATAGGGTACAGGAACTGAAGATATCAAAATTGAGTCTAGGGAAGAAATAATTTCTCTCTGGCAGATATGAAGGCCAGATGTGAGTGGGAGCTCTTGTGCCTGAGGTTAAAAGACAACTTTGGCAAAACTTTCTCTAATGGCTTTAAAATATTGCTTCTGCCTTTGCCCCTTTTCCCTCCCAGGACCTCCACATCCAAGTTTGCTTCTCAGTTCTGCCTTTGGTTCTCAGGGCTACAACTGTTGGAAACATACATGTCTGACCAGTGAGGAAACGGACTAAATAAGGCGCAGAGAAGGCAGTCGAGGACTTGTAGTCCTTAACTAAGAACACAGTGTTCACGTTGTGCTGTAGGAAAAATCCTCAGAAAAGGGACCTGAGGGTCTAAGTCTGTATTAATCTAATGCCACTATTAAAAGGTATAGGAGTGATCAAAACATAGAGTGAATGCTTATTATTATTATTTTATGTATTTAGGACAGGGTCTATAGGGTCTACAGGATTTCACTACATAGATCAGGCTCATAGTGATTCTCCTGTTTTTAGCCTTCCAAGTTCTGGTATTACAGGTTCTCACTACCACGCCCAGTCTCAATGGCCATCTTAGTGCACCCCATGGGCAGGGCCAGCACAGCATGCCAGGGGTTGAACACCAGCCACTGTGCTCTGCCTAAGCAGGCACTTTAGTCTGCTGAGCTATCAGGCCAGGCCCTTAAAAATGTATTATAGTAGAAGACACAATGTTGTTCATCCCCCTCAAAACACTTCCTTCCCTTCTGATATACTTGACCCATCATTCTTGCCACTTTCTTCAGAAGTTCATCAAAGTCCCTTTTGATGACTGTATTTTCGAGATGCAACCAAAAATATGAGAACCAAGGCCGGCTCATGGAAGCCTTACATGTATCCTCATTCACCTTAATCCTGGATCTGGCACTGTAAGACTTCTCTGGCTCATCTCCAAAATCTAATGGACACTTTGAATCAATTCAGGACATGGAAGCAACTACAGCAGCATGACTAAAAATGTAGTTCTTGTATAGGGAAGAAGTATAGGTGGTCCTTTATAGGCCCTCTGCTTGGGCTCTCTCAAGGCTAGCGTCAAGGTGTTGGCTTCATGGGGCCTTATCTGCGGAGTCCTGGACAGCTGACTTTCAAGCTCATGCCTATTAATGGACAGCTTCAGCTCCTTGAAGTTGTAACACTGAAGTCCTCATTTCTTCCCTTGCACTCAGGCAAGGGGCATTCTTAGATCAAGGATTCCTGGTTTCTTCTATCTTTAGGACAAGCCCTGGGTCATCAAATGCTACCTCATTTCACTTTCTCTTTGGCCACCAGCTGCAGAAAACACTCTACTTCTAAAGGGCTCATGGGATGGGGCCCAGCACACCTCAGTAATGTTCTTGTGCTATATGTGTTGCTTTCTTGGGGGGCATCAATTAACTTGGTGTCTTAAACAACACAGTTGTGTTGCTTCACATTTTGAGGAGCTGCAGTGTAAGACAAAGGTGTTGGCAGGTCAGTTCCTTCTGACGCTGAGAGATAAGGTCTGTTCCAGGCCTTGCTCACTGTCTTGTACACAGATGATTGTCTTTATGGTTACATCACTTTCCCCCTATGAATTTGTTCAATTCCTATTCTGTCTGTATCTATGTCTCTGTCTGTCTCTCTCACTCTCTCTCTTTTTCTGTGTCTCTGTCTCTGTCTCTGCCTCTGCCTCTCTTTTTGATTTTTTGAGAAAAGGTCATATTTTATAGTTCAGGCTGGTTTTGTGCTTACTGTGTGGCCCAGGCTCAACTCTCATCAATCCTCCTGCCTGAACCTCTGAAGCACTGGAATCACAGGAAAGTGCCACTTCACCTGGCCCAGTTTCCTCCTCTTCCTAAGGATATTTTTTTAAAATTAGATTTGTGTCCATCCTAATGTCCTCATCAAAATTTATTACATTCTTTATTTTTAAATAAGGTCATGTCATGGTATACTAGGTTGGAGTTTGACATGTGACCTAGGCGAATATAATCACACCTGTAACACCACACGATATTACATAATCATGATATTGCCATCTCATACACCCACACTCAAAGAAGAAAGACTTCAGTAGGGGGTGGTGGGACATCATTCATAGAATTCTTCCTGTCAGAGTCTCTGAGTCAGCGTCACTGCTCAGCGGTTGGGGTATGAGGTCAGCTGTGAGGACTAAAGAGAAGACCACAGACTATGCCAAGGGAAGCTGCTGTGGAGGAGAGAGTGATGGCTGTGAGTGAAGAGGAAGTGAAGAAACAGCAGACTCTTCCCTACTCAAGAAGTCACTGTGACCAAGCCAGTGGTGGGAAGGGAGGGAAAATTTTCATGAAATGTAACAGATCCGAGCTGTCTGGTTTGTGTGGAACTGATAGGGAACACTGAAGCCTTTCAGGTGCTTCTGGCTGTCCATGTGACTCTTCCAAGGAAAGGTGAATGAGCACCACGCTGAGGACGTCGCAGTGCTCCGCACAGTACTAGATGGTTTTTGCACATAGGTGTGTTAGACGCATGTGCAGTACGGCTGGGTCTTGATTACTCTAGAGACCTGTACTTGCTGGCATGTGACCCAGTAACTTCCTGTCTTAATGTCACAAGAATGCACTTTATATTTCCAGTTTTCTGATTCTTTAAAAATTTTATGATTCTCTTGGAAGAAAAGTTCACTAGCACTCAGCAATAGCATTTTCCACCACTGACTGAGGGCTTGCCAGGTAGTGTGTGAGAAGTATCCGCATGCGCTAGTCCCCATCCCTCCTCTACAAGATAAACTACTACTTCCTGCCAAATGTTGGTAAACTGAGTCTCAGAAGAACTTCAGGGATGTATCAGAAGCTAAACAATTGGTGACAGGTGCTGTTCTGTCTCCCACACATTCTGGCTTAATCAGTCTACTGGTGACAGTTCTTTTCTCTGTAGCGAGCTGTTTTTTTTTTTTTTTTTTTTTTTTTTGACCAAAAGCATCTCTCTAGAATGCACTTAGAGCAATAAATATATAAATGCTCTGGGAAAGCAAAAGTCACAGCATTCACCTTTTATTCTCCTCATAGCCACAAATACCTGGGCTTCCCAGTTCAGCTATTTGAGAAATTACTAAATGAAAAAAAAATTATCTCCACCCGGAATAATTCATTATCAGGCAAAGAACAATGTGGAGACATTTCAGCCAGTGTGACTTTTTCCAAAGGTCACACACCAATGCCCAGGGCTTTGAGATGGTCACCGTGCCCACGGCAAAGCAGCACATGTGCTTCTCTTCCCAGACACATTTCATCATGAGACAGTTTGCAGGGCTTCATGCTCAGACACCATGGTTTGTTTCCAAGAGGTAGGCCTGCCTCACTGGCAAGGAGAGCCACCCTAAAAGGCATTTTAAAGGTAGATGGCAGGACAACTGGAGTTCAGGATTCTAGTATGGACAGGGACAGTGCCTGACCATCAAATGTCGCAGGCTTGAGTAGTGATAAATTCTGCTAGGGCTGAGAGTGCCTTGGGGGAAACCCACTGAGAGAAAACAGTGAATTAACTGGGCTTTGGAGGTAGTGCAGGAGCAGTGAAAGTTCTAGAGAAAGGCATTTCTGGCATAGGAAAGGCACAAAGATATAAGTATCACTGCTCATGATACGAAGTGACTCAAATATAAATGATGATATGAAGAGTGATGCCAATATCTGCGTAATAATAGACACATGCACTTCCGTGTTATCTTCTCTATGCAAGAGTACATTAATTATCTTCTAAACACATTAATTATATTTAATCATGTACTCCTGAATGCAGCCATGTTAGGTAGGCACTTTGTTATTCTTGTTATAAACATTAGGAAACCGAGGCAGGGGGAAGAAAATTATCAGGCAACCCCCCAGAAAAAAAAAAAAAAAAAAAACCTTTCAACTAACAGATTCAGGATTTTCTTTTGGTTACCACTAAAGAGTCATTGTCCAATAGAAGTTTCCATAATGATAAAAACATTTTAAATCTGTGCCTGGATGGGGTAGCCAACGCGCATGCGCATCTGCAGAGCACTTGGGATATGGCTGGGCTGCCGGAGGGACTGAAGTTTACATTCCATTAAATTTTGATTGCAGTAGGCAGTAGAAGTTTCAATAGTCACCTGTGGCTAGTGCCTTCTGGAACAGAACTTAAGTACAGTCTGCTTAACTGTGGTATGCCGCTGCTTTTCAAACTGGGCGTGGTGAATGACTCAGTAATGATGGTGGGGGTACTAGGAACCATGGCAGGAAGAGTGACTGCCACCTACATAGCTCCTAATATGTGCAGTACAATATTAACTGTTTACTTTCTTTTATTTATTTTTTTTCAAGTAGTCTCTCTGAGACAACCTCACAGATAATGGCTAGAGCTTGTATCCTGGATCTAAACTACCTGCATTCAAAGCATAGATCTGCCGTGGGTCAGCTCCCTGGCCTTAGGAAAGGTGCTTATCTTTCCTGTGCCTTCATTCTTTCATTTGGAAAATGGTATCTAGTTTGTAGAGTTATGCTGTCAAAACAAGTCTATGCATTTCAAGTGCCCAGCCCAGAGCCTGATGTGACAAATATTCAATATCTGTAGGTATTGTTGCTACTACTCATGGTTTAGACAAAGGAATAAAAACTTAGGTATTTGAAGCATCTTGGTGAAAGGCAGAACTGTGAAAGGGCGTGAATTCAATTCAGGGGAAGCCTGATTTCAGAGTTCAAATTCTTAACAACGATATCCTGGTTTCTGAAAGTGTAATTTCTAAAGAATCAATAAAAATTATCCAGGATTCTTGTTAAAAAATATAGTCCCCCAGATTCATAGCCAAAATATTTGGAGCTGAGAAATGTGGGAATCTGTATTTTAATAGGTTCTTCAGATGACTTTCAAGAACATTTTGACCAATGAGAAATCACTGGAAGATCTTAGTGAGGAGCGGAGCCTGAGGGGAGTGGAGAGTGGACAAAGGGAGTTGAAATGGCCTGGTAGAAGAGAGCACATGTGAAGCTGCAGCCCCTGCAGTTAGTCTCGTACTGGTGCAGTCGCATAGTCACTGAAAACCTCCTATTAATTAATTTTATCCAGCCAAGCCATCAGACTTCCTGGCCTATGAGCCTGAGCCTACTGAGCCCGCAGAGGGCACTTGCATATCATGCCAAAGAGAGGGGTACCAAGCCCCATCTCCTAGAGGTCAGTGCCATGCAAGGTCTAAAATGTCATACCTGTGAAAGAGGCTGAGCAAGACTAGACAGAGAAGGAAGAGACTGTGTCCAGGAGCCCAGGAAAAGAAAGGATTTCATTGAAGGGTGTTCAGGAATGCCACAGGCCACAGGCAAGTGGAACCTTGGAAAGAGGTCCTGGGACAAATGGGATATGTTGGATGTGCTTAGTGTGTTGTCATCAGCATGGTAATGGGGAATGAAAGTACAGCAATGAATGACAGTTGCAAGGTGGAGAAGAGGACACTAGGTGGCTCTACAAAGGGAAAAGGAGGGCGTGTGGCTGTCTGGACAGAGGGTCACTGGTAGAGGGAACTGGTGGGGTAAGAAGATGTGGAGACAGGGTGAAGAAGGGATGCATTTAAGACCAAAACTCCAAAGGTGAGTCATGTTGGGAAAAAGTGAGGGCACCGGTTTATCCAGGATGGGAGGAAAAAGGAGAGAAAAGCTTATGTTCAGGGGCAAGAATTCATAATGGACAGCATTGGATGGAAATCTAGGTCATCTGCTTAAAACAAAGGCATTGAGGAGGACACAGCCAAATCTACAGCGCAGCGTGCACTACTCCTCTGTGCCTGTCTCTCTAGGAATTGCTTCTTCAGCCCTAACAGATAAGTGTACTTGGCATGTACCTATTTTGTAGCCCACTGGGTGAAGCTTGTTGCCTGTGGTCACAGAGCCAACAAGCGTCTGAGCTGGGATTGGATCCTGGGAAGCCTGTGCCTGTAGCCTACTCTCTCAACTGCTACACAGAGGGATAAAAATCTCCCTCAACGATCATGATCTGAAGTCTCTTAGTCCTTTAAAAAAAAGCTTTCTTCCTATCTTATAGTTGTGGAAAACAAAGCAAAATTTTCCCAACTTTTCACACATCCAGGATGGGTGAGGGCTAGCAGCAGAGTTTCCTGATTTCTCTGAGGGACACGAATACCCTCAGAACCCCCGAGTCAGCTGGGTTCCATTACTGAGCAGTCTCATTCTCTCTCTCCCTACTTCCCTCATAACTCCCGATCTGGACCCATGCCCCGAAATGGCAGGAGCAGAGCCCCACACCTGCTTCCTCCTTGATGTGGGAATCCTCGTTCTGCTAGGGTAGGGGTGCCTCCTGCATTCAGGACCTCACCGCATGCTTTGGTGTGAGGGGCCCCATGCAGGCAGGCAGCGGGAAGACAGCCACATTTGTTTTGCTTTTCTTGTTAAATAAAATAAATTTTTTGGCTGCACCACCTGCCGGACTGAGCTGTGTCCTCCTGCAGCCACTAATGACGCAGCTCATCATTTGTTTATTTTGTGCCGAGAGGTGGTGACCGTATCTCACCAGCCAGACTCCAGGCCCCAGACCCTCAGGGAAACTGCCTACCCTGGCATGAATCACCCACAGTCCTAGCACAATTCTACCCTGCAGGTTCTGCCACCTCCTTCCCTGAGGAATTGGCCAAGATGCAGGCATCAGCTGCTGCTGATTATTATTACTGCTATTGCAGTTATTATTATTCTTTTAAAATATACTCTGTTTCCTAAGATGAAAAAAAAAGTAATTTGCAAAGATGCATTGTTAGGCGATAAGTCAGCTTCCTCTTGGGCATGGGGTTTATCTCACTTGTGCAGAGGTTCCTAGAGGTCGTGCAACTCACAAGATAAAGCTCCAGGATCCTCCCTGGGGAAGGGTGCAGTCAGGGTTCGGCTGTTTTCATAGTTCCAGGGTTAAAGAGGTGAAATCAGCTATGTTCCTCTTGCAGGCTCCCTGGGGCTGAGGCAGCTTTTATTAGAGCAAACCAAGCCTGTCCAGGAGCTGTGGGATTGGGGAGGAGGAGGCCAGGAGCAGGTGAGGAAAGGGCAGGATGGGGGTGGGCCAAAGGGAAATTGCCTTCTGCACCTGGGCTTCCCAGACTGCTTGATTGTCTTAAAGGGCACTCACCTCATTTATTTGCATGCTGTTAGCATCTTCCTGCTATTTTCTCTGTGTTTGAGCAAATCCTATTGCCTGCAGCTTATATTTCAATTAACTGGGTCCAACTGTCTGTGTCCTGAAGCACAGGGAATGGACTGGGGTGCTGTGTCTTCTGCTGTGACTCTGTATCAATGGCAGTTGTCAGGCTCTCTACCTGCCATCAATTGCATCTTTTTTTTAAATTTTATTTTATTGAGAAAAAAATAGCATTGAGATAATTTCAAAACTGATTAATAGGACAGTTTCAATAATTAATACATTGTACATTGTTATCTTCTGGTGGTTATCCATTGTACAAGAAACAGACAGGATATCCTGTTCAAACACTATTAGTACAAATCTTTTTACCATTGAATTAAGTGAGAGTAGCCATATATCTATCCTGACTATCCTGTATATACACATATAAAAAAATGGTCCTTCCTTTGTATCCCCTTTTTTGTTTAGTCCTGTCAGTGATGGGTATTCCCTTGGCATCTAAATATTATAGGTGCATGAATTCAGCAAAACAATCCAACACAGTCCAGCAGTGCACAATAGTAGTGGATCATCCACAGAAGCTGTTGACTTGAGCCTTTCACAGCTCAATGATTAATATGGTGTTACTTTATATATTTCATTTTTATGCTTTTCTGCTGGATGGTTAAGACCAAATAAAGCAAGACCTATATTACAAGAAATGTAACTTTTGTGTATGATAAGGTCAGTCATGTACCCTCAGGATTTATCCTGTAACCCCATACCATACTTTGTAGATCCTCTGCCAGTGTCAGCCTTGTGGATGGGTCACAGCCATTGTTTGACCAATTTGCTTCTGTGAAAGCCTGAGAGAGTTTTCTCTCCATGTGACTCTCCTTAGGTACATGTTACATCATGATCACTTTCCTCTGTGGTCCCATAATCACCTTGATCAGAAAATTTGGGATACAGCTGCTACATGATGTTACAGTATAGGTTCTCCTATGTCCTGAGTCTTCACTGACCTTGAAAGGCTAGGGCCAAAATGTTGGCTGACCTTTCAGTCTTTCTTTTTCTCCAATTTTTGATCTGCAAACTTAGGTTGTTAACCCTCCAGAAGAGAAGCTTATTGTTACCCTGTTACATATGCAGTTCAGTTTACCCTAACTATCTGTCAAAGTATCTTTAATCGTAAGGCATAACATGGAACAAGTATTTTCCATCAAGTATTGATATGTTAAACTTTAAGTCCCTATAGAATATGAAAAAAAATTAAAAAATGGGAATAAACACTTACATATTTTCACACAGAAATTTAGAAATCTAACCATATACAGCATTGGAGTAGGACAGCCATGTGACTTTTTTCCTGTGTGTTTTTTTCATTTATTACCATTAATTTAAAAAAGAAAAAAACTTTTACTTGAGAGACAGTTTGGTAACAATTGGTATGTCATGACAAGAAGTATGTATTTAGAAGACCAGAATGGCAGGCATTCCAAGTGTGACCCTTCTGTTACACATTGCTATCTTCAGTGCAGTTGCTTGGTTCACAGGTATCAGCATGTATAGTCAGTCAGGGTGAGAATCCTACCAATTAACTGCTAGTTTCAAAAACTTGCTGATGTTTCTCAGGATCACTGTCTTACCCATCTTGTGCATATAAATGTATGGCTTTGCCCCTGTCATGCTTCCCAGCTTTTCTCCTTGTCCTCTCCCATTGTCCAATCCTCAAGTTCTCACTTTGCTTTTAATTGTGTTATACCTTTCTATTTGTATTTCTTCTTTTGAGTTCTTATACTAGGGAGACTACACACTATTTACACATGTGGGTCCCATTTATTTCACTTGTAAGTATATCTTCAAGGGGCATCCACTTCAATATGAAGGCTTTGAGTTTATCATTCTTTATGGTCACATCTTTGTGGGGGCACTTTTTTTTTTTTTTTTTTTTTTTTTTTTTTTTTTTTTTTTTTTTTTTTTTTTTTTTTTTTTTTTTTTTTTTTTTTTTTTTTTTTGCAGTCCAGTCAGGGGCAGAATTATCACAGGCACGGCTTTTGCTTTAGGAGTGGTTTGGACAAGCAGAGCAGCTTTTCCTTTAGACCACTGGAGCGGAGAGCAAGGGTGCCTGGCCCTCCAGGGAGACAGTGAAGCGAGTCAGAAGGGGCAGTGAAGTGGAATGGGCCTTGATGAGCATCGTAGCTTCTGGCCTTCTCCCTCTCCTGCCTGAGACTCCAGCAGGCACTGTACTTGCACCCTTGTCTCCAGGTGTACTTCCCTTTGATTCATCCTTCTTTCTCCTTCTTGCTAAGTACCCCAGTTTTGATCTTTGCAATTCCTAATTCCTACATCAGAATTTCCTTCTCTTTCCTTCTTCCGTAATTCCTTATCAAACTCTGTCCTTCAAAGCTCGGTTGCCCCTTCATGGAGCCCTTCAGTTCCCCTCCCTAGGCAAGAGTGACTTTGCTTTCTCTTTACTAGGATCTCAGCCCTCTTTGGGCTCTGCTTCTTGGTGGTGTAATACTGTGTACATTCCACAAGGCAGAATTACAGGGTTCACATAGTTTTGGGTTTCAAATGTATTATCACTGGGGTTTGCAGGGAGCCAAAGGGCTCCCTAGCCCAACAGATATTTCACACTCTAATTTCTGAAACCTCTGAATGTTACGTTAGTGGAGAAATTGGCCCTATCAGCAGGCATAATTAAAGATCTTGAGGTGATCAGATCAGCCTGGATTATCAGGTGGACTGTAAGTCCACCCACAAGAGAGTTGACAGTGGAAGTGAAAGTGAGGCGCCCACAAGCCAGGAAATTCTAGTAGCTTCCTGGAGCTGGAACAGACAAGGAAGCGTGCTATAGACCTGTCACCGCCTTGATCTTAGACGTTTCTTTTCTACAAGTGTGAGAGACTAGATTTGTCATATTAAGCCCTACAGCTTGTGATAATTTATTATATCAGGCCTGGAAAACTAATAACAAGCTGGTGGTCCTTCTATGAAAGGGAAGATGGAAAAAGCAAGAAAGCAAAAATAGGAGCCTGAAGCATCTGGACACCTCTTTCTAGCCCAGTGTTTGTTACGGCTCTGGCTCCTCCTGTTTCTATTTTGAACCTCCCAAGGACTGTTAGCCCTGCATCAGGGCCTGCTGTCTAGGACGAAGGGTTTGTGTAGTGGAAGCATCAGTACTGAATAAATAATTGTAGAGTAATAATAAGAGTAATTGACATTTGCATGGCCTTTACAGTTTACAGAGTACTTTGCCTCTCCTCATTGTATTTCCTCTTTCCTATAGCCCTGTAAGGTGAGAGATATAGGCTGTTCAAGGGCTTGTGCTGGGCTAAGCAACAGGTGTAGTGCAGACATAACTTTAAATATCTTGATTTTCAGTCCAAAACCATTTCTTTTTCACTGTGTACATATTATCCATTGACAGTAAGACCCACTGGGTCTAATTTTATTTTTTAAAATTATTTTAATGGCAGGAATGGTCATTGCCCAAGCTTGGGATACCTGCTTTCCTTCTTTTCCTCAGGGCCTGCTCAGGCTCAGCAGGGTTTGTGATAGCAGGGTCTGAGAGGTTCTCTGTATATTGAAGGGTCTTTATTTGGAATAGTATCTCTGTGTGTTAATTCTGTTATTTGGGTAGGTACTGGGCCATGTGCATGCATGCGTGTGTGTGTGTGTGTGTGTGTGTGTGTGCATTGTGCATGTGTGTGTGTGTGTGTGTGTGTGCACGCGTGCTTGTACCGAGGTCTGTGTGTGCGTCCATGCCTATACAAGGGCAGCCTACTTTCCACCTACTACTATCTCCCTCTGGAGGTCAGTGGCTTAAATCCATCACCCAATCACTGAAAATCCCAGTGAAAGATCCCTGGAGAATGCAGGGAAAGCCGACCTATTCAGCATGCTTTGCATTTACACACTCTCTCTTAGCATTAGTGGCTGACTCAGCTCTCTAAGCGGGACACCTCTCAACAGACCGGCAAGATTGCCACATTGGCAGGAGGCTTAGCAGTCTGGATGGCATAGGATCATATTAAACTCTACTGTTCAATTCTATATTGGTTTGTCGGCTAACCTTCACAGTCCACACATATAAAATGAGATGCTAACTTATACCCTCCTGAGGGGGCGTGGGTGGTTATAAAGACTCCATGACACAATGTGCTTGAAGTGCTGGGCATATACTAGGCACTCTGTCATTGTTTATTTTCTGTCTTGCTCACATGTAACTCATTCTAGTGTTGAAAGCATGCTTCTATTGTGTATCAAACTTTTATTCAGGGGATAGTTTGTGGTTTTAACACATTATTCTCAACAATGATGGCCAATTTGCAAGGGGGGATCCAAAGATTTAAAGAGAAAAAAGTGAGATGTTCAGATGGATCCCACATCAAATTGGAGTTAGAGTTTAAATAGAAATAGGTGTGCTCATTTTTGTTTGTTTATTTATTTATTTATTTTTGGTGGAACTGGGGATTGAACTCAGACCCTTGTGCTTGCCAGAGAAGTGCTTATTCCACTGAGTATCTCTCTAGCCCTAAAGATTTGCTTTTTTTTCCCTCTCTTTCTAGAACCAGGGATTAAACTCAGGCCCTTACACTTGCCAGGCAAGCACTTATTCTACTGAGCCATCTCCCCAGCCTCTTTTGTCCGTTTAAGAAAGGGGGAAGTGAATGCATATTTTGGGGGTTTCCAAATATATCACGTGCCTTGTTCAATTATTTTGTTTATTTAATTCTTTCGATGTGATAAAATGGGCAATGATATCATCTCCCATTTCATGGGTGAGTAAACAGGCCTGGAGAGCTCTGGTTGCTGTAGGTTACACGCCCAGAGTGCCTGGCTCCTGTCCTTCTCTGACCATCATGCTGCTTCTCTGGCATGTGTTCATGGGGGAACACAGTCACAGAGAGCTTGTGTGTAAGCATTAATCAAGAGGACCCCACTAGCACCCTGAGTTGCTAACTACACCCCTCACAGTCACACAGCTCCAGCTGGTGCAGGGGTTCTAATGGGACCTGATTTCCATTGTCCCACTTGTAGGACCTGAAGTCCTTTATTATTTTGAGGAATGTATGAATAAGGCCATCCTTACTTAATACAATGCAGGTTGTTAGTTGAAGGGAGTATAGCTAGAGTAAAAATAGAAAACAAAATTTATGAGTTCATCTTGAATTAAACTGCAAAGGTGTTCTCTGTTAACTAATTGACTGAAATTCTTGGTCATCTTGTTAGGCTTTTCAGAGCAATGGAACAACTTGGGGTTGCAAAGGTGGCAGAAATGCAAACTGGATTAAGGGGCTGAGGACCCACACAGGAGGCAGGGAAACACTTTTAACGTGGCGTGCTTGCTGGCTTGCGTCCTGGAAGACCTGCATTCCGCTTCCTGATCCACCAGCTTTGCGACCTAGGAGAGTAAGCCATTCTCTCTTTGGGACTAAAGTTGTAAGATGAAGTTTACACAGATGATATCTAGGGTTCCTTTTAGATAGAAGCGTATTTTGCTCTTTTTTAGTGTAGCTATAGGGTGAGGGAAGAGAGAGGAGGTAGAAAGCCTTATCAGAATGAACAAGCAGGACCTCAGTGAGGTGAAGAAGGAGCTTTGGTGGCTGTTTTTCTAAAATGTAGTGAGGACAAAATATTCCTGGATGACTATGATTACTGTGCCTGGTATTAAGCCTCCTTCCTGTCCTCTATCCTCCTCAGTACCTCAGACACATCTTGACTGAATATTTACCAGACATTAGTGTCACTGGAGAGAAAGTCTTTTAGCCAACTGTGAAATTGATATCAGGGGTGGAGAACTGTTTCTCAGGATAACCAGTGGGTACAGATGAAGGAATGAATGCGTCAACCAAGTTTGCTTAGACTCAAACTTCTCTGTGTTCTTCACAGAGCATCTCGTTTGGTCTCTTCCCAGCAACAGGAGATTCCAGAGTTTGTATGAGGAAGAGTGAGGGAAACTGAATTGATATTTTCACAGACAGACAAATGAGCACTTGAATTTATGCCTGTGATACTGGTAAGAAAGAAGCCCACTCATCCTTAGTGCTTGTCAATTGAGGCAGGATGTGTGGGTAAAGCTGCCCCAGCTCCCATGTGAGTGGAAAGCAAAGGCGAGGAGGTAGCTACTGCCCTGTGGCCTTGTTGTGGTTTCTGTGCTCATTTCTGGCCTGTGGCCTTGACATTGTATACACATGACCTTTCCTGTACCAACTCAACAAACATCAGGTCTGGTGTTTACCTTCTGTGACAAGCACTATCAGTTAAAAAAAAATCAGTACAAGTTCCGTTCTCTTCAGATCTGTGAATTAATTCTCATTTGACATATTCCCTCTTCTTTCCCAAATTTTATTTTTATCTGGATCCAATGTTAATGAGTTAGAGAGTGGGACCTGGAGAGGGAGGCTGAGGAGAAACCAAAGATAGGCTTGCCAGACAGTGTAACTATTTTCCCCAAATACATTCTGTATAGTCTTTCTTTCTTTCTTCTTTCTTCTTCTTCTCCTTCTTCTTCTTCTCCTCCTCCTTCTTCTCCTTCTTCTTCTCCTTCTTCTTCTTCTCCTTCTCCTTCTCCTCCTCCTCCTCCTCCTCCTCCTCCTCCTCCTCCTCCTTCTTCTTCTTCTTCTTCTTTCTTCTTTCTTCTTCTTCTGTGTTTTAGCGAAGGGTCTACAGGGTATTCAGGGTCTCAGTACTAGATTGGACTGGTAGTGATCCACCTGCTCACAGCCTCCCAACAGTTGAGATTGCAGCCACCACACCCAGTCTCAATTGCTATCTCAGTACACCCTGGAAGTGGGGCAGGAACAGCATGGCAGGCTCAGGGACTGAACCCTGGGCCCTGAGCCTGTTTACAGGAGCTATAATCTGGTGAGGTATTTGGCCAGCCCCTGTATAGTCTTTCTACATTAGCTATATTTTTACTTGTCACTGAAATGATCAGATTGTGACATAACACCCAGGTGCCTAGCAAGAACTCAGTAGATAGTGCTTGATACTGTTGTGATTTTTCACACATGATAACGTGAGGGTCTTCCTAATACCATGAAATATAAAAGGAGAAAGCAAGTCTGACTACTTGGAAACAGCTCAGAAGTCATAGAGTATGATAAATATTATGGTTATTGAATCACTGCAGATTTTACCTGGTGAAGAATAAGAAGCTCTTTGATTAAAGTTGGCATTTGCCTCAACCCAGGTCAGTGCAGTGAAGGCATCTGTTCCAGTCTGTGACTTATTTCAAAGTGGTTTTCATTGATGTAATTTTAGGATCTATAGGCAGTGTTCTTAATATGGTTCAACATCCTAGAATTCAACTTTTAAACTCTATTTGGAAACTAGTGATGCCTGCCATTAAGCAACAGAGCTGAACGTGGACACCTCTGTCCATGGTGCTGAACCCATAGCCTGGGAGAGAAGCAGGTGGCAACATGCCTCTTCTCATGTATGTATCCTGACCCAGCAGAGAGACCAGACAACTATGAAAACAGGCTGGGTTGGAAGGTAGGTGGTCTGCTCTCAGTTCCAATCATTTTCTCTGTGGCCCCAGGCAAACTATCTAAGTTCTCTGTTTCAGTGCTCCCATTGGTAAAATTGCATTGCTACATTCTGCCATTCTTATCTTAGAGGGCTGATGATTTCTGTGTGAGTAGATGAAATAACAGATGCTAAAGGGAGAAACGAAAGTATGTTATGATTATGGCATTATTATTGCCACTCAGTCTTTTAATCATACATTTTGACTGTCATTTTAATACTCTGAAGGCACCCTAAGGCCTAATAACATATAATGCAACATACAGGAAATCAAAGAGACAGACAAATACACCGGGGGAAAAGAAACAAGTTTGCTATACGTTGCCTGCCAGAGCCTGTGTGGCTGTAGAGCTCAGAGTGTCTCTTCAACGAGAGACAGTGAGCAGTGAGGGGTCTGCCTTTATCTGAAAGGAGAGCCACACACTATCCCCTCCAGAGGCCCAAAGAGGAGCTCTGCCTCACTGACAGAGCACTTGAAAACTCACCACTGGTCCAACTTTTTAGTTTGATGTTCCTTGTCCTTCACAGAATCTCCCTTTCTGGGTAATTATCTCACTGTGGTAGGGATACAATGTGTACTTTGAGCCTAAGTTCTTTCTTTAGTTGTAGAATATTCATCAATCAAGAAATTTAACTTCTCATAGGCTCAGTTTCTGCATCTATAAAATGGACTCAAAAGCAGCAATATTTCCCATATAGGATAATTGAGAAGATAAAGGGTTAAGGAGACACTATGAAATTGTATAAACAGTGGTTGTAATCAGTATGCCCCGATGTACTCTGGTCAAAGTGTTCCTTAGCCAGGTTATGCCTTCTCCATTCCTTGTTTACCTCATCTTTCAGCTGTAACATCATACTCATCCTTTAAAGCATAGGTCAATTGCACCCCTCCACAACTGTTCCAACTGTAGGCTACTTTTTCAATTCTAGAACTCCCAGAGAATCAACTTTTCTTCACTAGTCACCTTGTTCCCTCTTATAGTGCGCTGTATCATTATTTTAATTCACTTTGTTTTCCTAAATTGATAATGAGGTGCTGTGACGATGCTTAGTACAGTGCCTCTCACGCAATTTTCCCAACACCTGTTTATTTTTATTTTTAATGTATTTGGTATAGAGTCTTCAGGGTTTCACTACGTAGATCAGACTCGTAGTGATCCACCTGTGTTCAGTCTCCCAAAATCTGGGATTACAGGTGCGCGCCCCCACGCCCAATCTCAATTACCTTCTCAGCGTCCCCTGGGGGTGGGGCCTGCACAGCACACCCTGCTACTGCACTCTGCCCAAGCAGGGGCTTTAGTCCGATGATCTATCTGGCCGGCGCCCAATACCTGTTTAAATGGATGTAAGGGAAAGATTTAACGCAATGTCCCTCACCTTAGGTCTTCTTCTAGATGCCAGTACTGCTGGGGGAGGTCACTTGGTACGTCATGGCTGCTTATGGGTGGATTAAGAGCGTTGGACTTCTGTTGCCAAATGAGGATATGAAAGAAAAGCTGAGATTTTTCCTCTTTTTTGAATAAGGAAATTGGAGCTAATGGTTGGACATTTAACCACTGTATCAATTTTTTTTTCTGGCCTGTCTTAGTTTTGGAGAGGCTATGGAAATTGTGTGTTGACTTTAAAGCTAGAAGAAGCTCCGGACTAGGACAAAGGTTACAGGGAGCTGTGCAATATGTCTCTTTGCCAGAAGGTGGCGCACCGTCACTAATTCCACGGTCCGTCAGTCTGCTCCCGGGGATCCCCCAAATTAGTGTAGCATTCTGGTGCTTTTGCATTTTGTGTAGCTAAAGGATATCTCCTTCTTATGGCTTCCCCTGTCCCCATTCCACCTCGCCTCTTCCTGATGTGGAAAGATAAAAATAACTTCAAATCAATGACCTGTGCAGCCAATGGAGTTGCACTCGGAAACTCTCGCTCAGGTGAGACCCAGGGAACTCTGACCTCTAAGTCCCTTTGCATTTGAATTTCCTATGTACTTTTTAGAAACAGTAACTTTGAACCTTTTTGGAAAAAAGGAAGTAAAGGAAGAAAAATGGCTTTCTTTGTATATTCTTTCATTCTCCTTTCCTTCTGCACTGTCACGTGACTCCCTATGTTTTATCTGAATTTCACAAAAAGCCTCCATCGCTATGCCTCTCTCCCCACTCATACATGTTTCATTTTCTTTATAACACTATTTTTTATCTTCTTATATTTTCGTAAAATATCTCCAAGATATATAGTTCTCTGTTCTTTGTATCCTAATAATAAAGCTTGTATAGCTTTTGCAGTTATTAGAAATCTTTTGTATAGACCATTTAATATCACCCTTACAACAGTCATGAAAAGTTTGGGGACACAGTTATCGATGTCCCCACTGGACAGCTGAAGAAAAACCCACACCCAAGGTGAGAAAGTGATCTTCCGAAAATATAAGAAATACAAGAATATATTCATTTCACACCAAATGTATCTTATTCTTTTCCATTTTACAATGGACGAAGCACCTAAGGCTCAATGAGGTGAATATGGTGGCTCAGGGTCTAACAGTCACGGTACTGTCACATCGGTAGATTAACACTGACTCCTCATCCCATCTTGCTCTGGAGCCTCCTTCTGTTCTCTTCAGAGTGCATATCTGGGCATCTCAGAGGTGCAGGTGTGAGGCATTCAGAACAGCTCATCAGGAATCATATGTTTATAGTTGAAAATGCATAAAAACAAGAGCAAAAAGAAGCTCCTAAAATACTAACAATGACTGTTTGGGTAATATAATCATGGCAATTTGTTTTCATGTTTTTGTATTTTCAATAGCATTTTATTACTTCATAATAGAAAATAAGCATTGAAAAGCAAGAAGCAGAAAGTCTGGTGACATAGGTGTTGGGGGCATTTGCACAGCTGTGGAAGGTGGTGGCTGTCACTAACCTGGACTCCACTGGACCAAGGTCCAGCAGGGTGGGGCTGTGCCCTAGTCCTTGCCCCTAAAGACAGGACTTTATGTTTCTCTCTGGTTCCTCTTGCTCCCCTAAAGCATCCGTGGAGAGTTTCAGCAGGACTCACCCACACCTTGGGCCCTCCCTGGCGGCCCAGGTGAGTCCACAAAACCATAAGCACACACGGGCACGGTGGTCTGGCGCAGCTGCCAGGAAGCAGAGTGAATCAGCACTCACCTTCTCTGGCCAGAGCCAGGCCCCTGAGCTCCTCACCCCGCCTGCTGTGGACTTATGTAACACATTCACAGGAATTCATTTTCCAGTAGATTGAAAGCAGAGCCACTGTTGATTTTCTCCAAAGAGATGTATTTGGAAGTGCAATTGCTTGGAATTACATGGTGGCATAAGAGGCCAGGCCTTGCTGTAAATAATTTTCCTCTTAGCCACACAGGGGCCCAGCTGGCAACAGTGTGTGTACTTCAGATGTCAGTGTTTGATGTGGCTTGTGAGTGTGTGTGAATACAGGTGTGCACTGCCTTGGGCCTCTGTCTCCCTGTTGCCCCTTCCTTCACCTTTGAAGTTTTGCAGTTGAGTGAGGGATGAGGGTGGAGAGGGCAAGGACTGATATCATACTTCTGAGTCATCCATCAGCCAGTTCACACAGCCTCTCTCTAGATACCTCAGCCCTCTGCCACCACAGGCTCCTGGGGCTGTGCAAGGTCATGTGACTTGTGCACACAGTGTAGGGTGGAAGAAAGGATAAGTTCTAGGACTATATGTCCTGAGCTCTAGTTCCAAATATGCCAAGTACATCTTCGGGTGCTTTAAAAAATTACTGACATCTTCAACCTTTTCTTTTTGTATGTAAAAACCAACCAACCAACCACAGTGACAAATCTTAACAATCAGTGGAGGGTGTGAGAGCTGGGAGCATCCACTTTAGCATTATTATGAGGATGGCGGAGAAACCATGCTTTATGGCACCCGAAACTGTGTATGCTTTAATTACATTCTGTGCCCTGCCTTGCCTTCCCTGATGGTTAAAATAAGAAGCGAAAACAATGGGTTTGCAACCAGGATGGCCTAATCCAATGCTGTGAAATATGAAAAGTTTAGTATGTTTTACTTCTTTTCCTCCATATACTCCCTTTGTTTATAGATAACCAGAGCATATAGACATGGTTCCTCCAAAGAAAGACTGGAATAGATGAACTCACACTATGGCAGATGGGACTTAGTGCTATCTTCTCCTGGTGGGCATTTGCATTTTAAGAGCTCTGCCTAGGCAACTAGAGGACAGTGCTTAATCTAAAGATGGCAGCATTTTCTGCACAGTAGCATCTAGATAGGGGAGCTGCTTTTAGATTAGAAAATGGTACCACTGACTCTGGACACTCTTCAGACTAGCCTTATCTTGCAGGCATTATCATGGGATTGCACATTATCTCAACTAGACATCTTTCTCCAAACTCCTCTTTTATTACCCTTTGCTCATTTCTCCCTGAGTCTAGGATATAATTGGTTTTTGCAAACCAGGAAAGGACCATACCCTCGAGATAAGGCTTCCAGACGATTCCGGTGTATGTTTTCACTCTTATGGCTTGGATCTGGAGTACCCTCCAAAACTCTCATGATGGGGCTTAAAAGGGATTGGATTGCAGGGGTCTCTACACATTAATAGACTGCTCCATTAGAAAGTCCAGTGGCTCAGTGTTCTCTTAGAAGGTGCGCCCTTCTGCCGTGCTGTTTCTGGGTTGGCACCAGACAAACATAGGCTGAAACTTCTGAAACTATGAACCAAAATAAACCTCTCCTCCTTCAAATTGTGGGTGGCAGGTATTGTGTCTTAGCAACAAGGAAGTGACTAAGACACCCACCCAACAATTACTGAAATCCTATTCCATGATATAATAACAACAGCCAAGATTTGCTTAAATATTTTACCAAGCTCTACATGGCTTATTAATCTCCATTGTTCCTGGTGATGTTATTACTTGTATTCTTATTATTCCACTATTATGGCAAATTTGGTGATGTCCTGTTTTCTGGTTCAAGTCTCAGCACATCAGTTAGTAGTAATAAAAACACTGAGCAGCTAATTATCTGTTCTTTGATCCCCTTATATTTAAAACAGGAATATAATTGTATCATCTTGTAGGGCTATTTTGAGCACTCAGTGCTTCAATGCATATAAAATACTTAGAAAAGGGGGTGGCTGTTATTATCCCCATTAAACATCTGAGAACACTGAGGTTGAGAGGAGAGGGAATGATTTTTGGGACACTGACCTTGTGCTTTTTCTTTGCTATGAGAAGAATGTGGAGGATCTTTCATTTCTTTTCAGTTATTATCTCTCTTGACAGCTGTCAGTCATAAGCAGCAGAATGGCTGTAAACTTGATGAGAACAAAGGGTTGAGAGCTTGCTTAATAGGCTTGGGTCCCTGAATGCATGGAAAGAATTTTCTTTGCCAATTGAGGTCAGTGTAGGCACTTATGCCAACTTGGTAGCTGAAACTTAGGTAACAGTAGAGTTATTAATGAATGCCATCAACATCTCCATCCAAGCTGAAGCTGTGTCCACCACTGGTTGTCACTGAGGATGAATCTGAGAAGTTTTCCTGTTGTATGAAACTCCAAGCAGATTCACCCTGAGTGATGTGCATAGCCAAGCTCTGGATATGTTTAGAAAGAAAATGAACAGCTTTTTCAAAAACTTATCTTTACTAATTATTGATTGGGCTGGGATGGAGAGTGGGTGGACTGGAACTTACAATTTTCTAAAGCAATTGTTTTCTCCAGAGATCCAGCAGCAGCCTTCATTAGGCCAAATCCAACAAGGTCCCGTGTGTTTCAGATATAGAAAGTCAGGCCAGGTGAGGAGAGTGGTCACCAAGTCATTCTCCTTCACCCTGTCCTGTGTCACCTGACCTTCACTGTCGTGATGCCTACATTTCTGCCACTAGCCATTTATTTTTTTTTAGGAATGTCTAGTGTTTATTTAAAAAAGAGTCACTTAATTTGCAATATCATCCAAAGGGTTATAGCAGAAATGAAATCACATAATGTCTCACATGGAAGTCTCTTGTTCTCTGTTCAGCAATAGCAGCCAATCAGCTACCCTGTGACCAATTAAGGACATGAACATAGGTAAAGTGCCTTAGGCAGAGAGAGGGTGAACACTGTTTGCTGATTCACTGTTCTACAAAAGACCATGGCTACTCTATGCTTTCTGCTTAGCAAAGAGTGCTAGAAGTTCTGGTTTACTTAGTACAGGGAGCTGTGATCCAGCCTAGGAGTATGTCCCATTCAGCCAAGATAATTAAGAGTTTGTTCTTCCTCATTCCTTCTTGCAGCATAAGAAGTAACAACTCACTTATGGGTTGAATCATTTCTCCCCCAAATACTCAAGTTCTAACCCCCAGTACCCATGGGACCTACTTTGAAAATTGGGCCTTTGAATATGATCGAGTTGAGCTAAGCTCATAAGGAGGAACTTAATCCAATATGAACATGTTCTTATACAAAGGGGAATTTTGGCCATGGGGAGAATGAAATGTGAATATGAAGGTGGAGATTGGAGACATACACCTTCAGGCCAAAGAATGCCCAAGACTGCCAGCAAATCGTCAGGAATTGGAAAGATGGCCCAGGACAGAATCTTCTTTACAGTTATTAGAAGGAAGCAATGCTGGCAATGCCTCAATCTTGTGCTTTTGCCCTCTCAAAGTGTGAGGCAATGAACTCCTGCTCCTTAAGCCAGGAAGTTGTGGAACTGTTAGAATGGCGCTTAACAAACTAATACACTATTGAAACAAGATAATGATGATGATCAGAATCTATGGTGAGGAAGCATAAGAGAAACTAGGCACTTGGTTATTGTTGTGGTCAGGGTTTACAGGGGAATAGATTTAATAGAGGACACATAATTTATAGGATTATCTTATAATATCCACCCAAAGAGTTCAGTACTGAAGAGTGCAGAGATCTGTCCACATGCTAAGGAATCAAGAGATCCAGTAGATGCCTGGATCCTACAATGATGTCCTTCAGGAGTCCAACCAAAGAGCTCAAGTCCATGGCAGTGACCTCTGTGACTCAACTGGAGGCCTGGAGCCCACAATAATGTCTCATGTAAGTCTGTCCCAAGGATCTGCACTGGAAAGGCCCAAAGATCAGTGATGGAAGCTAGAAAGTCTATGCCAGTGGGATGAAGGGTCTGTCCCAGCAGGCTCAGGGATGTACACTGGAGCCTGCAAGCAACACTTAAGGTAAGGACCACAGCTCCCTTGAAAAGGACCACAGCTATCCTCAGGGACCTTGAGGACCTGAGCTCCTCCAATGATGAGAACAGCTGAGTTCATATCATGGAAACCAGCATGACTAGCTTCTGCAGAATCAACAGCACACCGTCTCCTTCTCCAGTTCTCCTTTTATGTTGCTAATGATCCTCAAGTGAGCCTTCTACAACCAGAACCATGCTTACACCATACTTACTCATTTCAACTGGCTGTTACAAGTTGTCCATTAGTTGTTCCACCTCAGTTAGACAGATGATAACCAAAGGTCACAAAAATCAGTTAGTTTACCCGGGCAAGGAGGGAACAGTGTTCTTGGCAAACGAATAACATGTGTATAGGCCAAAGAGCTGGCTGTGGCTCTGCATGCCTGCAATGACATCTGTGGTGATGAGCAGAAAGGATGCAAAGGTAAATGAGGGCTGGGTCATGAAGAACTTTATAAGCCATGGTAGTGAGTTTGGGTTCCACTCGAGATATAATGGGCTGTTTTGGTCATAGCCTTGACTCACAAGACTGATGTCTACTATTTCGTTCTTAGAGGTCTGGTTGTGGACTTGGAATCTTATATTTCTTCTTTTGGAGGATATAGGAGGTTGACAGAGCCAAAGGAGGTTGTGGTGTCTTGGAAACTCCCTACAAGCCTGTCTCCTGAAAGAAACATCACCATCTTTCCAAGGAGACCAAATATATAATTGCATTGCACTCTCTAAATGTGACATGCTATCCCTCAGATGTAGGATGACCCTTTCTCAACCTGCGCTCTGCTGACAGGTCCTGAGTAGACCTTGGGGGCTTTCACATGGCTCCTTTCACACTTTCCATTCTAATCTCATTGCACCTAGACAAACATGGAAGGCAGCATGAGAGAAAAGGCCAACAGTGATGTTCCCCAGCTGATCCCTTTGGGGCTCCTTCTTCAGCAGCACATGTTAGTGGCCAAGTGAGGGATCAAGTCAGTGATCACGCAGTTTGATCACCTGTCTCTCAGGTATTTGCCTGTCCAAGCTGTGCCCTTTCCAGCTGTGTCCAATTGAGGGCTCCTGGAAGATTTCATTAACAGCCTGCCTGGTCCACTCTGAGTAGATATTAATGAGGATATTAAATAAAATTGCCATTTATACAACACTTCATATTGACTAAGTACCTTCAGAATGTTTTTATTCTTTTCCAAGTAAAATCCCCAAGAAATTGATTAGTGCCACTGTCCCCATTCTACAGAGAAGGCCATTAGGAGCTCAGAATCCTGCAGCCAACCAGCCTGCCTCATTACCAGGAGAACTACTCTCCTTCCTCTGTCCCCAACCCCAGGTCTTCAGCTATACCCACTTCTTGGGACGCATCTGATCTTTCATGCCCCCTTGCCAAATTTCAGGCTCTACTCTCTGAATAGTATTTATATTCTTCATTCTTCCAATTTTGTGTTTTCAGTTCAGTGAAGCCTGAGCCTTTTCCCTTAGTCAATCTGAATGAATTTGCAAGTAAAATTTCCTGATGGGCATAAAATATGTCATTGACCATCCAAACACATGGTATTCCAGGGCTGCCCCTGTCTATTCTGCCTGTTTCCTAAGCCTTTCAGTTGCATTGTGCATGTGTCTAGCATGATCTTTCTTTGTAAATAGTCACAAGGCAAAGAGCATAGTTGTTTTTCTGGATGTGACAACTTCCCTCTTAATGTAGGAAACCTTCAACCAGAGGCTTTATGTGACAGTGTCCCTGAAAGAAATGGGAGAGAAAACAGACCTCATAAGGAAAGAGAGGCACTGAAAGTCACTCAAGTTTGCACCCCTAGTCTCATCTGAGAAACTAAATTAGGCCTATGAATAGGATTACTTAGTTCTCTCTGCTTTAGTTTTTAGTCAGATGTCATATGGTGATATCAACATAAGTATGAGAATATTGGAGACTGTCTCTGTCTCCAATATGAATGGTCCTTTCCTTCCCCAAAGGACCTAAGAATTTATGGAAGCACTTGGTTGACACTAGTTTGATTTTACACTTAGGGCCCACTCACTAATGGCCTGCCTCCCCATACTGCTCTATTTCTGTTGCTTCTCTGTGCACACTCCAGCTCCTTTCCCTCAGCCTCTGGCTGATTCTTTTTCCCTCCATCTTTCTCTCACTATCATTTTTCCCTTCCACCATTGCTACCACCTTCTTGTGATCTCATTCTGCCCCTTCCCAGTCCATATAAGGGTTTCACTCTGCTGTTGCTGCTGGGATCATTCTACATGACTTCTGTCCTTACCCCTTGCTTCCCAAAAGTTTCCTGTGAAGTGCCTGGTGGAGTATTTGTGGTGCAGGGTGGGATGTGCAGAGCACAGAGACAATGATGGTGAAACTTCACCAGAGTTTCTGAGGTAGGGGAGGCCTGGGAGGATTCATAGTTCTTTGAGGAAGCTACAATCCAGTGAGGGATAGGCATTCTTGGGGGTCCAGAATGTGCCACACCTTGTAGTCCCTGAGCTGAGAATTATGATTATTAAACCAGAAACTGTGGAATCTGAGATTTGCCTACTTGTAAGCTAACCAACTATTCTGTCACAGGTACAGGTTTTATTTGTACACTTGGATATACAAATATGACTATAGAGTCCCATACATATGTATGTGAGCACGTGCTACTTGGTGCATATGAACTGACAAAAGACACAAGACACGGATGAAACACAAGATCACTGATTACGTATGGCAGAAGCAGCCACTGTCTCTTTCTTTGGTTTCTGAGTCCCTGTGCCCACAGGGTATCATGGTGACGGCTGGATGGCACCAGTGCATCTGTGGGTGTGTTAGCTGTGAACCCTCCAAGTGAGGAAGCTTTTCACTGTTATGTAGGACAGCTAGTGACCTATTCATACCCTCCCCCAAGGAGTGAAATGTCTTCTTTTTCATTATTAACTTCTCTTTAGAGACATAGACACATTTTAAATATCTGTATATGAATACATGGATTGTCACACACAAATCACAGCATTTAAGTCAGAATCTCTACACTAATGTTCGGGATGTTCTAGTGCAGATCAGTGACTTATCTGGTCTAACCCTCATGGGTTGTATCTTGTGTGGGTGTGTTTAGGTTTGTGCCTATGTGTGATGCTTTGTTAATTAACACTGCAAAGCTAAGCAACATGAGCAAATGTCCTTCAGGGGCGAAGTGGGAGACCTTAAATTCTGGCATGTTGGTGGGGGGTGAGACATTCTCTATCTATGTTATACCAATCAGGAAACAAATCTGCCTTATGAGCTGGAGTGAGACACTATATTTAACTTCCCAGGAGATTTACTATGCAAATACCCCAAGGAATACTGTGTGTGCAGCCCCTGGCTTAGGAAACCCAGACCATGAAGAATGAGAGCTATTCATGGAGAATTGTTTCCCAGCAAAGATCTTCAGTACAAAACGAGAGGCAGAGATTATATTAGAATGTGAGAGGCCCATACCACTGCTCTCTAAATCAATGCCCAAGGCAACTATCACTCCTGAATCAGAGTTATCTGGTGTCAAACCCTAGGCTGTGTGCACTATGCTAGTCATTCTGGTCCCTTCTAGCTTCAGAGAATAGGATTTTGTGTGTTTCCTTTTCTGTTCTGTCTTTGCTACTTTTGTGACTCTGTATATCTTTATCTCTTTTCAAGGGAGGGGAAAAGGAGAGCATATCTGCTGAAATAATTTTGTGATTTGAAGTTTTCATATGAAGCAAGTTTGTAATCCTACCAAACAACACTCTCAATTCAGTCTTTAATCCATGAGAACTTTAGTTATTAACCCAGAGTTACTTTTTTTCCAAGCAGGAATCAAAGGGAAAAAATAGTTGCCCCTTGTTAGATCTTGTTCTTATTGACTACTACAGGGATCCCTTAGAATTCACTGGATTAATGCAATCATCCAAAGAGATTTTCAAAGAAATATTGTGCCAGGAAATGTGTGCTTAGAGAAGATCTCTTGTATCAGTACAGATAAAGTCTGAGACGCTAAACTTCTCTATTCCATGGTATGTGTGGAGGTCTGGGATGTGCTGGAGTTTCTGCTAGAAACCTTGTTGTATCTTATTGATACTGAAATGAAAGGAATCAAGAGAACAATTGGAAAAGCCTATGTGGGCTTGGACAAGTTACCTAGTCTATTTGTGCTTCGGGTATCCTTTCTTGGAAATGAAGAAGATAATGCTTGCTTGGCCGATTACCTCTTGGGGGAACACTGGCAAAACAACTGAGTTTATGCTCAGTGTATGAGGTACTCAAAGCAGAGATGATGGCTAAATACAGTTTGCCTTCACTGCCTTACATCTCATTGTTCTCCTGTCCTGCTTACTCTAGCCATTGGAAGGCTCATCCTAAGAGGTGTTTGCCTTTCCTCCTTAAATACTGTAGGACTTCTTAAGTCCCAGATGGAGGACTCTGTGGTAGATGATGAATAAAAGACCCAACTCCCATCCCCAAGTTACTGGGTGAGGGAGGTGTGAGATTATTATTGCCATATGGTTGTGATAACACTATGACATCAGTAGGTTTAGGGCTTTTTGATTTAGGGAGTATATGAATATTGGCTAAGACAAACTCATTGCTATTACCGTATTCCTACAATATAGAATCCTTCTGTGACCCCTAGTTGTTAAACTGCCTGAAAATTTCTTCCCACCTAGCAATTCTTTTGTGCCAACCAGTCTGGTATCCTTTAAATTCAGTTCAGTTGTTCAGTTCAGTTCAGTTCAGTTCAGTTCAGTTCAGTTCAGTTCAGTTCAGTTCAGTTCAGTGCAGTGCAGTGCAGTTCTATTTGATTCAACTCAACTCAACTCAACTCAACTCAACTCAACTCAACTCAACTCAACTCAACTCAACTCAACTCAACTCAACTCAACTCAACAACTCAACAACTCAACTCAACTCAACTCAACTCAACTCAACTCAATTCCCATATTCTCTATGGGGATATAGCATCAAATCTCACAAGTCTTGGTTCCCAAGACGGTGCCCACTTCAGGTGCAAATCATGAGTCCCAGGTTGGGACCTGTACTTCTGATCAAGAATCTATAAATTAAAAGTTTCCATGGTAACTCCCTTGGATTCACTTAATTTTTCAGAGTTCACAGAAGTGAGAAAAACTATTTACATCTGCACCTTTATAAGAAAGACTATTACAAAGTTATTATAGATGAACAGCCAGATGGAGGTGAAAAATAGGTGAGGTGTGGCATAAGGGACACGGAACTTCCATGTACTTTCTAGGTGCTCCACCTTTCAGGAACCTGCAGATGGTCATCAGTGCAGAAGCTCCCCAAACTCTGTATTTTGATTTTTTATTCAGGGTTCATTATGTAGGTGTTACTGATTATATTATCAGCCATTTGTGATCAATCAAACCCTCAACTTTTCTCCTTCCTTAATGGTTTGGGGGCTGGAAGTGAATGTCTCAAGCCTGTATGCATTCTTGGTCTTCCATGAGGCTAGCCAGCAACCTGATACTATCTAGGAAAAATGCCCCAGCCCCATTACCTCCATCATTCATATAATGAGCTCTCAGAAGGGTACCTATAACCTTAGAGAGTCCAAGAATTTTAGGAGCTGTATGCCAGGATGGAGGGAAGATATATACTGTGAGATATGTATTTCACAATATTATAGAAGCAACTTCCTGGCCATGTACATGTGGCACTAAAGGCTATAGAACACATGAAGCAAAAGCTGGCTGTGCCCACAGATCAATGATAATTAATGCAAAGAGTCCCTGGATTGTATCTGAAATTCTATCCTTGTTCAGCTGCTAATTAGTTGGTATGTGATTAATATATTGGGAAGATATTGGGAGGGGTTTATGATGTGGGAAATATTGTGTTTTCCTTCTTGTATCTTCAGATGATTGAATAGTTTACCAGGAAACTACCCAACCAGCTTGCTGGCTTTTCCCTTTTCTATCTCTCTGCCTCCTTCCACAAGATTTATTTATACTTCATTTGTAACCAAAGATAAGCATCTTTGAAATCAAGCTTGTTGGCACATGTCTAACATTCCTTAACTGAGAGAGCTATTCACAGAAACATTTTTAAGTGTTCATAAACTAACATGTAGATTGACAAATCCTCTTCACAAGTTTCAAATCAGGATCCTGACACTAATATTTTGGGATGTTCTAATGCAGGACAGTATTTTTCTTGGTACAGTTCCTCATGGACTATATAGTGTGTGTGTGTGTGTGTGTGTGTGTGTGTGTGTGTGTGTAGCTGTATGGGATGTTTTGTTAACAGAGCAAAGCTCAGTGCTCAGTAAAAAGTTACTGGAGAGTCATATGCCATTATTGTAGAGTTGTTCTGACACACAATTAAGTAGGCTTCATTGTCTAGGGTGAGCTCACTGGTCTTGACTCCACTGCAAACGCAGGGCTCTTAATATTCTTGTGGTACATAGATGCTCCTTTATTTCCCTCTTTGTCTCTAAATAGAAAGTCTTTCAAAGCTGCCTCAGGTGAAAAATTCTGTTTTTGTGGCTGGTATGCAACTCCTTCTGCTCGGGTGCCTTCTCAGGCTCCAACTTAGCTTGTGTTCAGGTAATCCTGGTAATAAGGCATTTGCCTCTTCCCTGAGGGACCATTTTCAGCACCTGGACATCCAGCAGTTAGTCATAGAACAGAACCCTGATGTAAAGAGGTAAAGAAATATCTGTAAAACTAGGAAAAAGAGATACATGGCAATGACTCATGGGTTGCTTTAAGAATGCAGAGTAGGTTCAAAGCTTTCAAATTTGTTTTCTTCCAGCTGTCAGGAATATTGATAAACTGTGAAAACTGCAAGCACCCAACTCCTAATTTTTTCTTTGTTTAAGAAAATACAATTAGCCTTCAGAATATTGAGGTGTGCATTTCCAGATCACTTCCTCAATAAAATTTAGGAAGTCTGTGAAGTCAGACCTGCTCTGAGACCAGGTTTTCTTCCATTAAGCAGGCTGTGCCTTGGACATATAAAATTTAGTTTCAACTCCAGCTTTGACTTAATAGCTGAGCGACCTTTAGATTTCCTTCTAATAAGATGAAGAGAGTAATGCTTTCCCTATGGGATTGCATGAAATGTAAGTGAGATAAAATCTCAAGCATAAGGCCTATTGCATTCATTGTCCTCAGTTTTGGTCAGTTTTTTCCATTGTTGGACAACATATTTGTCATCTGCAATTTAAAGAAGAGATTTAGTTTTTCTCATGGTTTCAGCAGGTTCAGTCAATGGTCAGCTGGCTCCATGGCAGAAACATCGTGGTGGAGGGGCACAGTGGACAAAGCTGTTCTGTTGAGGGTATCTAGATCAGACAAACAGTGCTTCAGAGGAAGGGGCCAAGATTAGGTGATGGTGGGCAAGGTCATGCATCTATGACCCACTCAAACATAGAGAGTTCTTTAATCACTTAGGTAGTAGTTCCCAAGCCAATCAAGCTGATAATGAGAGGGCCGGCGGTATAGCTCAGCGGACTAAGCACTTGCTTAGGTAAGCGCAGGGACCAGTGTTCGATCCTTGGTTCCCCCAGCCGTGCCGGCCCCGCCTTCGGGTGCGCTGAGCCGGCAATGCAATCCAGGCGCGGTGGCGCGCGCCTGTAATCCCAGCACATGGGAGGCAAAAAGCAGGAAGATCGCTATGAATGTGGGCTGCATGCATAGTGAGACCCTGCACCAAAAAAAAAAAAAAAAAAAAAAAATAGAAAAAGACAAGCTGATAATGAGGTTTAATATTCACAAGTCTTAACTTCCTTTTTCTAGGAACGAGGCTCATCCTCCTGGTCCTCTGTGAAGGTATCCCTGGATGTGCAAAGGTCTCTGTAGATGCCTGATCATCCAGGGGTACCTGTAGGATGCATGGAATACTGTCAGTCTCCAGAGTAGCTGCTTTCCCTTCTTTCTATTGCAGAGACCAGTGACATGCAAAAGTAGAAGGTTGGCGTTCTGGGGTGCCTGTCACCAGGTGCTACATCAGTGTGTCTATGTATTCTGGTGCACAGATGGGGGGACTCATCCATTTTACTTCTCTTACCCAGGATGTTATAATTCAATAAATGGGACACCAAGAGTAATTGTGCTGAGAACGGACACCAACTACAACGAGAAGGGACCTTCACTGCTCCCCTGTGTCTCAGGTTGTGCTAAGTGCAGCATCTGTTTCTCTCCAACTTCCATTGTTGGATGTCTTCATTTATTTACTTGTTAGCAACAACAGGAGAATTTGTGCTTTGTAGTGTTCTGCTTTATTTACCTTCATCGTTACGTATCAAGTGATCCCTTGGCAAAATTAATAAATGACTATAATTAAATATAATTCTTATTTGGTATGGCGTTTTTGCTTCTAGCATTGGCAGTTCTTTTAATGACAGTGGCCTTTTAATTTAAACTGTATCCCATAGGTCTCTTCCTAATTCTGCACTACTTTGATGAGCACATTATTTGCTTACAAATTATGATGAGGATGATGTGAATTGGTGGAAGCTTATTCAATCTTGTACCACAGCTTTAAAAGCAAGATGCATTTTCTAGAACAAGGCCTCAGAGTTTCATAATGTGCAGTGCTTTTCAAGAAACTTAACTATCTGGAATTTGGCACTGATTAGAATATTTATGTGTTCACCTCAGTGATACTCATTTGCTTATTAAGTCATTCAACAAATGTGTGAAATGAATGAAGTACATCTTTAGAAGATGCATTAGTGAGCTAGAAAGGAGCTGGAATAAACTAGATTTAGGCAAAGACCATTAAAATCACTTGTTAGATTAGCAGGTATGTGGAGTGAAAGTGAGAGTGAATTTGGATAAGAAAATTCCCCAAACATGGATATACCTTAATATGTTCCAAAGCATATGATTATTATTCCTTCTCCTTTCTTCCACTTTCATCAGTGGTTGGCTTTTTTGTTCCTCTCTTGAAACAGATTATTTTTTGAATTAAATATATTTGGGGGAAATGCTTTGACATGAGTGCATTAGCCCTGTGGGCCCCCTGTCATTGGGAAAGTCTTCTCTCCCATCCCAGACAACATTGACTAGTTCCTCCAGAGCTGCTCCTAAGCTGTACTTCTCCCATTCACCCTCTCTGCGCACTTCCATCAGTTGGTTTGGACTATGTTAGCAAAACATGTTGTCAATCCACCTACTGAAGGCTCTTCATGTGTCATTTCCAAAAATATCCTTGGGCTCACTTATCATCCTGATGTCAGTCCATGAAAACAGTTTTGTGATGACTTAAAAATAATCTAAATGGGGCATGGCACATGCCTGGGACTCTTCAGAAGTGGAGGCAGAAGGATCACAAGTTCAATACCAGCTTGGGCAATTAAAGAAAAAAAAAAAAGGGCTCAGTGATAGAATCTGGGCTCCATCCTTGATATTCAATAGCCAAAAAAGTAATCTAATGATGTTCCTCACCTCAGCAACAGAAACTGAATTGGTATTGTTCCTTAGATGCAGAGGCTAGTTTCCTAAACCTTTGAAAATGTGTTCAGTGCCCTACTTCATCTTGCTGGATGAATAGTCTTCTGAACATGCAAGAATGAATGGGGTTTTGCTCTTCTAACTCTTTAGGTAACAACAACAATGACACACACACATACTTGTACTTGTAGAATGATTGTGGTCACTTGTGTCTGTTATGTGGTGGGCATTCAAGAAATTATTGTTTTTCTTTTCTGCTTTGATGGTGGATGCATAATAGGTGTTCAGTGTATTCTTATATGTTAAGTATATTAGAAGCTCAGGTGTCCACTAAGTACAATGCAGAAGAAAGACTTCTTGCCTGGTCATAGATATGGGAGTTAGGTCAGTAGAAATCATGAAATTCTACTTGCTCCTCAAGGTCATTGTAGTCATCTTTGGGGTTCTTTCAGTCTTGCAGAGACTCAGTGAACTTTGCTGAATATTCCTGGGTAGAGCCAAGAAGCACGGGCCTCATCCAGGAAGCCTTCATACACTATTTTGTACAGATCATTATGCAAAATAGAGATGTTCAGTAGTGTCCATTATATAGATCCTCTTAATCTTTACCTATAGAGTTAACTATTAGAAAACGTTTATGTGTACAGTTATTTATTATTTATTTGAATAAGGCGAGTTTGGATGAAGTAGAATTGTGACTGGAAAATACAGGAGGAGGCAGATGGGAAGACAGAAAGGAAAAGTGAGTGGGTTGGCATAACCTGCAGATCCTCTTAGGGAAGAGAATTCAGCTGTCACTGGTTTACCAGATGAAAGGCTGGATTCTCTGGACACTAAAACTAGACAGTATAACTTAATCTCAAAGGAAATGGTTCAATAATGCTTTTATTCTTAATACTTTTTAGATTAAAACAAGAAAAATTAAAAATTAAGCTAGAATTCATAAAAGCAATCTGTATACATTGCAAAATGTTCACATGTTTATGCAGCCATAAAAACTAAAATTATCTTTTGGATCCCAGTCTCTAGTGATAAAATCTTAAAATGCTTCCATTCTCAGTTTCTCTGTTTTACTACCAGGATCCTAATATATTTAGTTTATAAAATTTAGACAGTATCTCCTTATTCCTTGCTATGAGGATTTAGAACCATGTACATACCTTTCCCCCATTACTCCTGTTCTAGATGTTTATCTGTATGCTATTATTTTTTCTGCATAAAAGCTCATTCATATTCCTGTTCTATTCTTTCAATATAATGGAGATTTTCATATCCTACAGTTTCTTTGGATGGAGTGCTTACTGTTTATTTTTTTCAGTTGTTTATTTCATTCCATGAATATTGAGTGACTTTTCTGGGCCAGGTACAGGCCCATGTTCAAGAGTTCACATAGTCATGTGCAAGACCATCTGGTCTGGAGGTACAATGGGGGCTACTCAAGTGTCTGGGATCAGCTGCAGTTGGTTACCTAGGCTTGTGGCTCTTGGCTGGACTCCCCAACTTGGGAGCTTTAGTTCAGATGATTTCCATGTTTTCTTTCAACCTCCAATAGGATAACATGGGCTTGTTTTTAGGGAGCTTGGATAAATTCTTATGGCAATCATAGCAAATGGTGGACATAGAGTGAGGTTTAGGGCTGGACGTGATGCCCTATCACTTCTTCCTTGTGTTGACCAAAGCAAGCCCCAAAGCAAATTCAGATTCACAGGTTGGGGAGACAGACTCCATCATCTAGTCCTGGATGACAGCGACTGCAAGCTCACATTTCAAGTGTGTTATGGAACCATTTTTGTAAGCAACCTAACACAGTATACAGGAGGTTGGGTATGGAAATCTGTTAGGAAGCAACATAAGTCAGACAAGGATGCTACCTTAGGCAGGAATGGACATGTGAGATATTTTGCCAGTTCTTGGGTATGGAAGTGGGAAAAAGGGCAGAGTCAAAGATGAGTCCAAGGAACCTAACCTCATGGAGGTAGTAAAGGTAGTAAGATCTTCAGCAGAAAAAGTAGGGTATGGGGCCGGGTGTGGTGGCGCATGCCTGTAATCCTAGCACTCAGGAGGCTGAGGCAGGAGGATTGTTATGAGTTCGAGACCAGCCTGAGTTACAAAGTGAGCTTAAGGCCAGTCTGAACTGCATAGGGAGGCCCTGTCTCAAAAAGACAAAAAAAAAAAGAAAAAGTAGGGTGTGTAATCAGAGAAGTGTGGCAGGAGAATATAAATTTACAATTTGACATGCTGAAGCTCTTCTTTAAGGAGGGTTTTTCTGTACTTGGTTGCATATTAAAATCACCTAAGGATTTTAAAAATTTGATAATTAAGTCTCATCTCAGACTGATTAAATTTATGAGAATGGGGCCTGGTATTATTTAAAAAATATTCCCAGGAAATCCTGATGTACAGCAAGGTTGGAATCACTACCTAGGCTGGCGTTCTTCTGCTCATATATTAAAGTTGTCCAAGGAACTTCTAAAGAATACTGATGTCTAGGTTGCACCATCAAATCATTGGTTTAATAGGTCTGAGATAGGGCTTTGACATATGTATCAAAATAAAGTCTTTCTTGGTAAAGTTAATGTACAGCTAGTGTTGAGCACCACTGCCCTACATAGTTAATTTTCACTGTGAATAATCAATGCTTTCAGGGTTGCAAGCCATGGCCAAGGGGCAGTAGGACAGAGGTTTTGTGAGCTGTGGGTAGGTTCAGAATTAGCATGAAATTGCTGTGTGCCAGCCAGGGCATGGGGAGAAGAGTGACAAAGGAGAGAAACAGGGACTCTGAAGACCTAACCTGGATCTGCACCTGCTGTTTGGCAGTGTTGATCTTGCTTCAAGGAGAGACGTTGGAAAACTGCCCTGAAAAAGTGCAGCTACAAAAATATCAGGACTGTATCTCAATTCCTGTCCTCCAATGTATATTTAGTCTTCTGTGTAGTGGCACCTGGAAAAATCCAACTCCCACTCTTTACTTTGAGGAGGTCAATTCACAGTGCTTTGAGTCTTAGCACGTGAAAGCTTGCCTTGGTTGTAAAGCCAGACTGCTTCCTCCCTGATGTCATTCTATGAGTCTGAGCTTTGATCTTGTCATATGTCAGATAATTGCTGAGCCTTTTGCTGCTAATGTGTTCTATTTATAGCCTAACTCTCTGTCTATAGGCAGACACTGGGTCCAAGATAGAACATTTTGGTATTTAGATTTTTTTCGTATTCATAAATCATTCTTGGCAGAATTTTAACCATTTGAGTCTTCAGATGGCCTCTCTAACTTTCTCCTAGTTTATTTTTGGCCTCTGAAAGTGTCATCTATTTTGGAAGAATATTTAATTGCATAAGAGAGAATTTGACTCTTGTTTGGCCCATTCTTGTTTATAAGACTTCTCAAAGTGGGCCCCAGAATACCTTTGGGCTGGGAAGAATACTCACATCTTTTAATTCCACCCCAGATTTCTGAGGATGGGGTGCTGGCATCCCCATGTCTCACTTTTTTTTTGGTGATTCTCATACATGTTAAATTTTATAGTTATTTTTAAAATAACTTCTTAGGGGAGAAGTCAGAACCACTTGGGAAGGAGAAACTTCACTCTACAAACCTCATTGATAATCAAGGCACAGACCCTCCTTAAAGAGTTTCTAGTAAAGTTCCAGGCTAGAAATCACCATTTCATGTCAGTTTGATTATCAGTGAGGCTGGTCAATTGATTTAAGATTTAAGCAGAAGCAAAAAAGAAAAAGAGAATAGTAAGTATAATAGATAAACAGAGAGGCAGAAAAGCAAAACATAGACAAGAAAATAATAGGTGAAAATGTATAAAGGGTCTAGTGCCTTCTACAACAGTGCCCCATACATTATATTTTTACATTTTGAGGCACTTTATAGTGTAGGAAATCTTTCTATACATGATCTCCCAAGAGTTCTGGTCAGGATTAATATCCCTGCTTCACATGGGAAAACTGAGACTTCTGGTAGCAGCTGGTAGCTGCTGAATGACAGGACCAAGACCGGAACTCAGAAACAGTAAGCAGAGGCATGTGGGTGATATACTGTGGTCCTTCCAAGCCCACATGAAAAGGTCTACAAGCTGGGCTGTCCCAACCCTTGTATGGACCTTACATGTTCCAGATAAAATAAAAATGGTCAGTGCTGCCTATACACACTCCCTTACTTCACCACCACACATCAAGACATGCAGATATGGCTCTGGAATCTGGAGGAAGTTTCCAGTCATTCAGTGGTAACAGGCAGAATAAGTTGGTTTAATGGAATCCATAAGACAAATTCAGGTCCTGGAACCATGGTCAGAACTTTGCTTGCTACCACTGACTATGACTGGGCAGAGAATCCTAGCAGGGCCTGCTGCCTTGCATCCCTTTTTTGCTTACTCTCTTCTAGAGCAGACCACTTAATTCCAGTCAGAAATGTCACCAGTCCTCCCGAGGCTACAGTAATAACTAACCTGGGTATCATTGGTGAAAGTTTATATAAGTTTTAATGCATATTAGTTCTCTTGGCCATTAAAAGAGATGATGCAGAGTATTATAATGTCTATGGTTGTAAGAGTATTGGTTCAGGATTGCTTGCCTCACTAGACCAGACACCTCTCCCCATGCAGAAGAAAGATAAATGCATGCACACAATGGGTGGGGCAAAGGAAAGGAGCACTACTGCTCCTGAGGGTCAGGCTCCACAAGTGCTGAGCAGCATTCTGGTGAACTGGGCTGCCCTGCATGCAGACCAGAGGCAGGTGGGAGCAGGGTGAAAGAAACCACACTTCGAATTTTACTTCACTCCTTTGGATTAGAGCACCTAATCTGCGTCTGCCCACTGAAGCATCCCGAGGGAAGATGGAGTGGATGGAAAAGATGGAGCCTAAACCTTCAGAGCTTTAATTCTGTGCTCTGAAAAGAAGGTTCACAGAGCCTTAGAAAGCACAGCCCTAGGCCCCATATTTTATCTTAAGGCCTGGGGGGAGGGATGGGACCTTTGGTGGCAGAACTATTGCAGTGACGAAGTCCTTGTGCTTCCCTCTCCTCTCACTAGCATCTAGAAGTCTGTGGGGCTGGAGGGAGACTATGGGACCCAAAACCCTGTCTATGTTGCCAGCGGCCATATTTTGCTACCAGGAAGTTGGGGGTCATGGAGATTGTTACTTATGCCAAGGCCATTTGTTTAGTGTGTGAAGGAGTCTGATTGGAACTCTTGAATCTGGCTACAAAACTTAGAGATTTTCCCATTGTCTCTCCCAGACTCTTTACCCACTATCATCTCTTTCTCATGTGGAAAATCACATCTGCTCTCCTGAGCATCCTCTTGTAGGACCATCACTATTAGAATATTAAAGAGAAGAATACTGAAGAATATTTTTTCCTCCACTTCATGTTTGCGCAGGAAAGACAATGTGTCTGTACAGCTGTCTGGCCCCCAGTCCACGAGGCTCTGCTGCACACCTTACTGCTCCACGGGACTCCATTGGTGTCTGTTCCACCTTGACATTCCTCCTTGAAAGCTCATGTGAGCCCAGTGGCCATGCTGTCCCCAGAAAGAGGAGTTGGGATTTATTTTGGGAAAAGGGTCTATTTTAAGCTAAAAGACAGGGGCTCCCTGTCCTCCTGCTGTGCTGGCTTATTTCCACTCAGTACTCAGCAAAAACTGAATATGCTCTAAACAATAGGTGACAGCCTTTGTTAAATCCCAGGTGAAATGGATTTAGCCGGCAAGGAGAGAATACGTCTTTTTTTATTTTTTTCGTTCATTTTTCTTGGTTCTGTTTGATGATAATTTTCAGTGCTCAGTACTCTTTTCATCCAAAGATATGTAATTAATTAAGTCTCAGAACTCCCCTGGCAGGCAGAGCAGTACAAGAATGTTCATTTAAAACCAATCCTGTTTGATACAGTAGGACTGTTACTAAGGCTCTTTAAAGGAAAAACCTTTCTATTGTGAAGTTTCTTTTTTAATAGAGTAAATTAAGGGAGAAAGAGAAGAAGTAATTTTTCCTGGGCTGCTTGCTCAATTATGGCCACAGAAAGAATCCTGAATTAGGAGCTCTGATACCTTTCTTGGATTGAAATAGGCATGTAAGCCATTGCTACACTGAAAATCAGGGAAAAATTTAGTAGCTTTAGAAAAATAGTAAACATTCATCTGTCTTCCAATTCCTGCGGATCAGGAGTTCAAGAGTGACTTAGCTGGGTGTTCCTGGTGAACTTCTCATGAGGTGGCAGTCAGGATGTCAGCAGAGCTGCAGTACCTGATGGTGTGGTGGCATGGAGGGTCTCCTGAGATGGCTCACTCTGAAGGATGGCAAGTTGGTGCTGGCTGTTAGCAGAAGGCTTCGGTTAACCACCACATGGATTTTTTGCAGAGGACTGCTTCAGTGTCCTAATGACCTGGCAACTGCTTCCCTATGGTAAGCAGCCCAAGGGAATAATGAAAGTGGCAGTGGGCTCCACTGTCTAGCATGGATACCACACTGTCGTGTTCTCATGTTCTCTTGGCTGTACAGGCAAACTCTTATCATTGTGGGAGGGCACTGAACAAGGGTATCATGTCAGGAAGCACGAATCATTGGAGGCCTACGTGGAGAGACAGGCTACCATATTAGGGTATATTAAATCTGAGCTAATCTGTGATAATTTTGCAACATTTCCCCAAAAGCCAGTTTATAAGGCTTCCATGCATGGATACTAAATAATATAGCTTTCAGTAAATAATGGATTACAGAAAAAAAAATTAAGGAGAAAAATAAGTTTCTAGAACTAAAACAATAATGCCCATATAACAATACCAGAAGCTGTGGGACACAATAAGGAAGCCTAAGAGGGCTGTTTATAGTTGTGAAAGCCAAGAAAAGCAAAGCAAGACCAGATAAATAAATGGCATTGCATATCCTGTTTGATACAGTAGGGCTGTTACTAAGGCTCTTTAAAAAAAAAAAAAAAAACCTTTCTATTGTGAAGTTTCTTTTTTAATAGAGTAAATTAAGGGAGAAAGAGAACAAGTAATTTTTCCTGGGCTTCCTGCTCAATTATGGCCACAGAAGGAATCCTGAATTAGGAGCTCTGTCCTAAGAGAACAAAATCAATCGAAACCCAAGGCTAGTACAAGGAAGGAAATTATAAAGATCATAGCAGAAATCAATGAAATTGAGACTAAAACAAAACAACAAAAAATGCAAAGGAATAATCAAAGGAGTAAGTAAGATAAATAAACCTTTAGGCAAGCTAACAGAAATAAATAAACAATGGCAGAAAAATGTCCCCAGTCAATGTAATTAGAAATGGAAAAGTTGAAATCACAACAGATGCTTACAGAACAAATATGATTACCAACAGCTATTTCACAAGCCTGTATGTAAGTAAATTGGAGAATAATGAAATAATAAAGGCTTCCATTCATAGTCAGCTGGCTTGAAGATGGTAGTATGGCAGGGGTATATCACAGAGGAGAAATAGTTCATGGTGGGTAGAAGGCAGAAAAAAATCACAAAAGTAGCAAGCAGGAAGTGACAACAGCAGCTCTTTTTGTCTCTTATATTCTATCCTTAGGGCAGGTAGTACTCATGTCCAGATTGGCGCACCTTAAACCCAGCATTACATCCTTAATCCAAGCATCACATACTCTAGACCCAGCCACTTCCAAAAATTCCACCTATGGTTACATGAGCCCTTAGGGGGTCTTCTAACACAAACCACAGTACCTGCCAATAAAGAGAAGCTGGGTCGGGATAGATTCACTGATGAATTCTATAAGAATCTTGGAGAAGCCCTAACACCAATACTCCCCAAGCTCTTTAATGAAATTGAAATGGAAGGCTACTCCAAAAGTCAACCTTGGAGGCTACCATTAGCCTGATTGTAAAACCAGACAAGGTTCCAACCGAAAGAAGAATGATACACCAATCTCTTTAATGACTATCAATGCAAGAGTCCTCCACAAGATAATGACCAACTGAATGCAATGCATGATCAAAAGCATCATATGTCATGACTGAGTTGGCTTCATCTTAGGGACACAAGGATGATTCAACATATGCAAATCAATAAATGTAATACATCACATGAAACAGAAGGTAAAAAAACACAAGATTATCACAATAAAAGCAGACAAATTCTTTGACAAAATCCAACATGTTTTCATGATAAAAACACTGAATAAAATAGTTAGAGAAGAACTTTATCTCAATCTGATAAAAGCGATTTATGATAAAGCAATTGCCAAGATCATATTAAATGAGGAAGAATGACAAGCTTTGCCTTTAAAAAAATCAGAAACAAGACACAGGTGTTCACTATCACCACTTCTGTTCAACATAGTACTTAAAACAGCAAGAGCAATTCAGGAAGAAAATGAAATATAAGATATATAAGTAGTAAGGAAAAGGTCAAATCATCATTACTTACCTACAACATAATACTCTATATAGGCAACATTGCAAAATCTGCCAAAGGAGTTTTAGGAATAATAACTAAATTAAATAATGTAGCAGGATATATCAACACACAAAAATCCATGTTATTCCTGTACACTTAATAATGAACCCACTGCGAAAGAAATTTTCACTGAGAAAATATTACATACTCGAGAATTAACTAAAGTATAAGATCTCTACAACAAAAACTACAATACTCCTTTAAAGGAAATCAAAGAGATTAGAAAATTGAAATATATTCTTTGTTCATGGGTAGATAGAACCAATAGAGACAAAATGCCATGCTTTCAAAATTGATGTACAAATTTAATGCAGTCCTAGAAAAATTCCAACATTATTCTTCATAGAATTGGAGAAAACAAGATTAAAATTCAGGCCCAGAATAACAAAAAAACAGTGCTGACTAATAAGAGCAAAGCAGGAGACATCACAATGTTGGACTTAAAGTTGTGTTTCAAAGCCACAGTGATAAAAACAGCATGATACTGGCATAAAAGCACACAGGAAGATCAATTAAATAAAATAGAGGATGGAGGAAACAACCCCAGGCATGCACAGCTATCTGATGTTTGACCAAGGGACCAAAAACCTACACTGGAGGTAAGGTGGCCTCTTTGATAGAAGGTATTGGAAAAACTGTTCGTATGCAGAAGATTGAATGTAGAACTATATCTCTCAGCATGCACTAAACTAAAAGTAATGTGGATCAAAGAACTGCATGTTAAAACAGAAACATTCAACTTGCTGGGAAATAAAATAGGTAAAACTTGAAGTCACAGTGTAGGCAAGCACTTTCTGAACAGAATCCTGGTTACACATCAAATAGAACCAAGAATCAACAGACGGGTTCTGCACTGCAAAGGAAACAACCAACAGAGTGAAAAAAGAACCTACAGAATGGGAAATAAAATGTTTTCTGCAAGATACCTTTCAAACAGAGAATTAATATCAAGACTGTTCTATATAAAGAACTCAAAACATTAGAGCCCCCAAATACAAAACCCAATCAATAAAATAGGCAAGTGAAATTGATACTTCACCAAAGAAGTACAGGTGCCCAATAAGAACAAGAAGAAATGCTCCACATCGCTGGGCATTAGAAAGATGCAAACAAAACAACCCTGAGATTCCCTCTTTCCCCAGGAAGAATGACCATCATAATAACAAGTACTTCCAGGGCTGTGGGGGGAAATGAATCCTTCTACATCACTAGTGGTAGTATAAACTTGTGTAATGCCTATAAATATCAGCATGCAAAGTCCTCACAGAAGCAAAACTAACCCAGCTGTTCCACTTCCAGGTATCTTGCTGATAGAGGTGGAAACATCGTGTTACAGGGATGTATATCTACCTATGCTTCTGGCACAGTTTATAATGTCTAAATATTGAAAGTAGTCCACATGCCCATAAATAGACAAATGAAAAAAGAAACTGTATTTACACACAATGGAGCAATATTCTTCCATAAAAAATAAACTTGAGGCATATATAGAATCATGGATGCACATTTATACCATCATTTTAAGTGAAATAGATGCACAAGTTTAACTGTCATGTGGTTTCTCTTATATGAGAAATCCAAATTGTAAGTAAAGGGCACAATGAAAGACAGCTGATAGAAGTATGGTGATAGCTCTTTCTCAGAAGGGAAGGCGATGAAGAGCTGTGGAAGGAAGAAAAGGGAGAGGTAAAGGAGATGCAGAAAGAACTGAGCATGGTTAAGTACACACACTAACTCTGTACAGGAATGTAATCATGTACTGAAAGCATATGCTAATTTAACAAAAGAGTAAAAGTGAAAAAAGAGCCACTTGTGATGGCAAATGTCTGTAATCCCAACATTTGGGAGGCTTAGGCAGGAGGATTGTTGAGTTTGAGACCAGCTTGGGCTACAACATGAGCTCAAGGCAGCCTGAGCTGCATAGCAAGACCCTGTCTCAAAAAGACAAGAAAAAACAAAAAACAAAAAAAAAAGATAAATGAAGGTGAAACATCACCCATCTATCTCTGATAGATGTGGTTAGTTTTCTAAATTTCGTGATTTTAGAATATGCAGTTATTGAAACTTGGCATGGTGGAGGTGCATGCGCCTGTAATCCCACCACTTGGCAGACTGAAAACAGGAGGATCACTGTGACTCTGATCTGCGTAGTGAGACCCTGTAGACCCTGTACTAAGTACAGAAAAAAAGAAAGAATAAACAATCAACATTACTAATGGCTAAGCCGCATACTGAAGTGGTGCCCCTCCTTAAGAACTCTCTGCTTGTCCCAGACTTTCTAGTGAGCAGTAGGTCCCCACTGTCATTCTGTGGCCAATGGTAACTGTTCAGAAGACTTTTCTTCTGGTAGGGATTCTAAGTTGGCACATGCAGAACCCACCGTGCTAGCCTTGCCTTGTCATGAAGTGGTAGTACGTCAAGTGAGAATCACGATAGAAAGCAGGCGTGTTTGTTTGCTTAACATCTATCCATGACCTATTTTCTTGGTCGCATATAACAAATCCAAAATTGGGTACCCAGTTGTTAAGGACTAGTATTGTAATTTCCAAAACTGTCTACCTGCTGTATTGAAGAGTACAGAATATCCTGTATCATAAAAGGTGCTAAAGAGATACAGAAGATGAGGCTGCTGGCCAATAATGACAGTTTGGAAGCTCATGGTTATACACTCACCTCAACACATATGAGGACTTAACAGTTTGTACAGAAATACTTTAGATCTAGCATACCACTGATTCTCAAATATTAGTATCTGGAAGAGTCATCTGAGGAGTGCTAAGAAATAAACATCTTTACTTCTGCTTCCCTATGTGGTTGTATCTACATTTTGAGATATAGTTTCCCAAGGATGGCTAAATTTTACTGGAATGAAATTCACTTTATATCTACTTCATCTCCAGCAGCAAGAGCTCAGCCCAGAGGGGTAACATATGAGGGAATGATTCATGACAGTTGCAGGATGACACTTAGTAGGTGAACTAAGGAGTTGGTAAGATCTGGGCAGGTGTGGACAAGCGTTGTATCAGCATCAGCTTTGTAAATGTTTACCTTCCTTCCTGCCAGCTGTTCAGGGCCTAGAAATAGGACGTGCATGCCGTTTAATTTTGCAACTCTCATGGAGACTAGCATGGTGCCCTGCTTGTAGCAGGCTTGCCATAGATGCGCTGTCACACAGTCAGGAATTTTGCATGAAAATTCTTGATCTTACCCAGAGTGTGCTTCCTGTTGATAGGATTGCTTCATGACTTCTGAGGTTGAGTACTTCCAGGCTCTCCTCTTCCTTTTTCCTTCTCTCTTCCAAGTGTCTCAAGGCAGGTAGTGATAGTGATGCACTCGGGGTATAAATGAATATCCCCAGGTGTGACTCTGGGGAGACACATTGAAATAAAAGACGAGGGCTGAAGGAGCAGGGACACATCCTGCGAGTCACCTCGGACAGAGAACAGGCTCAGAGTATTTCAATCACACAGAACATGTCTGCTTCAATCAACTGGGGACACCTGAGCTTGCAGGGAGGCAGGTGGAGCTCATGATGTGGTCATGAAGAGGACACTTGGAGAGAATGGCAAAGCAGCAGGTTGCTTCACTTAATCACTACTGTATTTCAGGAAATACTTTAGGTGTTAGGGACATTAGAATAAGCTAAACATGAGGCTTATATTTTAGCCAAAGAGACCAAAAGAGATAAATAAATATATGACACAACATCAAATGATCATTATTGTCAGTAAAAGAATAAAACAGTACATGGAAGCATACTGAAACAAGAGTAAATATCATTCCAAAGTGGGTTACTTTGCTATAATCATAATGAAAATCTATTTGGAGAATATTCATTTAGAACCTACTGTGTGCTGCACACAATATTGAACAGTGAAGAAACAATACTACTACTATTTCATGATTCCATGTTTTTTTTTCCCTGTAACACCAAGAAAAAGACCATAAACAATCAAAGGCATACAGAAACATAGAGAGAAAGAGGTTCAGGCAGTCCAGAAAATAAGTGAAGGAGAATGGTGCAGTGACTAGAAAGGCCGTGGTAGCCTGGCTGGTGAAGTTTCTGGGCAAGGAGGTGAAACTGAGATGAAATCTCAGAAATAAATGGATCATCCAGGGCAGGAAGGCAGGCTATAGGGGGAAGGCTGTCGGCTCAGCAGAGCTAGTAATAGAAGCAGTGTCAGTGTAGCTTTATAAACTATGGGGCAAAGAGGGCCTAGTTATAATAATTAGGGTGAAAATTATGTCTTTCTTACTTAGATATGACTTTGTGAACCAGTATAACTCAGAAAACTTCTTTCCCTTTCAGTATTGCCTAGTGCTTAATATCACAGGCAGGTGTAACATTTACATCAATCAATTTATAATATATTTGTTTCTTATAAATAGCTCTATTTTCCCTAGAACTCTTGAGAAAACCCAAAATGCAGTCCAAATGTTATTGTAAAATTTATGAGCTAGTGTAATTAGCCAAAATGTTGTATGGTGGTCTGCCTGTCATTGAGTGTGTTGACTCTCGCTGTAACTGGGAATTCTTGGTTGACAAAACTCTGCACGTCCCTTTATCTTCCACATCTTACCTGCAATGTTGCAGAGAGCCTGGGTGTGCCCTTCCTGCCCACAGCTTACCAGCTACTTCAGTGCTGTGTCTTTGGGCAGGGAAGCAATGTGGGTCCTCATTGGCATCCTGTTTCTTTTCCCTTTTGTTCTTCCTTGGCTATCTAGAGAATCCCTTCCATTCTACTGGGCCATTTCCCCCCAGTTGTCATACAAGTTCCTGTTTGCTTACTCATCCTCTGTGTCTTTCATGCCTTTCTAAAGTAACTGTCTATTTATACTGGGTACAAATGAATATGCAAGGATCAGGTGGGTAGATGGTGTTTGCATAGGAACTTACATGGTAAAAATGCAATGAAAACTGTAATGTAAGTTTACTGTATATTTTAGTGTATTGTATATTTATTCTCCAAAATAAACTTAGCAACTTTCACATTATGAATCCCTAAGCCTTATGCTTTACCAAAGATGGGAGTAGGATTTCTCAAGATACAGTATTGTTTTTAGAATGAAAACTGAATTGGTTTCACGACCAATTCAAATCAGTTTTGAAATGTTACACTTCCTCAGACTGCAGCAGCTTTAAAATGTAAATGCTACCCATAAGGAACAAGTGTCTTTTCAATTATTAAAATTGAATCTCAAGATTTATAATGGCTTCTTCCGGTAAAAATATTTGAATGTATCTGAGAAATAGTTCTCCGGTTCTAATAATTAAAAAGGACAAAAGCAGAAACTGGAAGTCAGTCACAAGAGCCAAGATTGGGTTGTGGAAACTGAAATGTATTTAATGTTAATCGCAGTTCCAAAGCACCACAGTAGAAGGATTAGAGCAGGGGAACAGAAGCCTATGGAAAAGGGGTAGAGAGTCTCCAGGGTGCAGGCATGCACGCAGGCACACACCTGCACACGCACACATCAATATTTTGATGATCTATGAGAAATAGGTTCAGCTTAGTAATTGAAATCAGACTCTGCATGCTGATCTTAGTTTTCCTTTCTAAGTTGCAGAAATGTGTCAGAGGAGCAAGGGTAACAACTAAAGGGTTTTGATGTTCTGTAAAAATGGGTGTGATGATAGTCAAAGATCTACTGAATTTCTGCTTTGCACTTTATATCCAGGAAAGCACTGGGGCTGTGAGACATACTGGGGAACTAGAAGATGCCGTGTCTGCCTTGGACAAGTGTACCAGTGACTTGGGGAAAAGAGGATGTTATGTAGCTTTCCACTTATTCACTAGACAAAGACAAACAGGTACTAGAATCAACAGAAGAAAGCATTTCCGGTATCTTCTGAAGCCAACATGAGATGCTTCGCGATGAGGAATTTTTACTGAACCTGGAGTGAAAGGGAGGATTTGTCATAATTTTCTTTTTCATGTAATGATCATAACTCATTTTTATTAATAATACTGATTATCTGTCTATTGGCTCATAGATTAGGGGATGGAAAAGCGTGACAAACCCACACAATAACTATTTCTTAAAGGCCTTTTAAAAAAGGGAATCAGAGGAAGAAACAGTCTTTCTATGAGCCTAGGCTTGGGGAATACTGTAGGAGGTGCAGAAGAGAATTAATGGGTAATGCTTATCATTTTCTACAAAATAACCTTGACACAAATGGGGGAACTGAAAGGAGGGTAAGTGACTCCCAGCCCACTCACCCAGGATGATGGAGCAAATAATCACGGGGTTGCTGGCAGGTTGGCAAGGGAAGACCCAGGGTAGCTCTCCCGCCTCCACTCTGGCTGATTCCGAGCTAGAGGTAGGAAGCTCATAGTTGAAGGTGCAATTCTGAAACTCAGCCCTTTCTGCTTTCCAATCCTTTTAGGTGTGTAACTTGATCTAAAAGCAAATTAGATGTGTGTCCTTTTACCCTGTTCTCTGGAGGCACCATGCAGAGATGGGAGAGCTGTCATGTCACTGGCATCTAGGAGGTTGAAATACACGGGGCAGCGAAACCAGAATAACTAGAAATGACTTTTGATGACAACACAGTGTGTTATAATGGGGGGTCTGGATGTGAATGTCCCATGTTTCATGCGTGAATTAATCACTCAGGGTGTCTATGTAACCAGTGGTTTTTAAGCCTGGCCACACACAGTATCACTTGGGGAAGTTTAAAACCCCCCAACACTCAGGCCCTCCCTTCTTTTTGCAACAGGAGTGATCTGAGGACTGGGTTTCCTGAAGCTGCCCAGGTCAGTCTAACATTCAGCAAACAGAACCACTACTCTTGAGTGTGGACTGCAGTGAGCTGTACCTGGAGAGTTTACTAATCCACAAGCTGCTAAGGCCCATCCCCACATAGTGTGACTCTTTGGATTTGGGACAGAACCTGAGATATGTACGTCTAATATGTCTTTGGGTGATGCTGGTGATGCTGGTCTGGTGAGCACAGTTTAGAAGCACTGATTCAGGTTGCACTAATTCCGTATGTTCCCTCACGTGTGTTAAAATATCGATTCTGAGCACCTTCTTCAACTCCCAAATCAGAATCTCCAATTTTAAATGCATTTTCTAGATTTGTTTTTCTTTGTTTTGTTTAAGTGGTACTGAGAGGACTGAAACCACTGCTAGTCTCAGTCCTTTTTTTTTCTTTTCGTTTTTCTTTTTTCTTTTGAGGCGTGCATGATTGCACTAAGTGGTCCAGGTCAGGCTTGCACTACCTATGTCCTCCTGTTTCTACCTCCTAGAGTGCTGGAATTTCAGGAATGCACATAAACAGCTTTGCTGAAGTATGTTTTGTTTGTTTTTGTTTTTCCTTTTCTTCTTTTTTGGACTTTATCATTTCTGAGCTACCAGACAACTTAGTAAGTTTTTTCCTTATGAGTTATTTTTATATAAATTGACTAGGTGGCCATATGAAGGTTTTTGTACTTTATACTGTTGTTTAATAGGAAAAATTTATAGACTATGTTGTATTAAACACCCAAGAAATATCCTTCATGGTTCAAGCTTGGGAAAATAAACTTTGTTATGGGGCACATGTACATTAACAGAGTCACCTATTTACAGAATGAGTTGTCTGAGAATTTCACATTGGACATTATTAGGTAATTGCATGTGGCAGAAGGCGTGTACATGTTGAAAGATCATCTTTCAAATTATAGGGAGGTTATTACCAGTGGTGTCTGTTGACTATTAGATGCCCAAGTAACAGTTCCAGAGACTCTCAGCCCTTGGCAATATCCAAGAATCTCTGTTTGACAAAAGTTGGTGACTCCTCTGCAGAGGGTCTGGGAAGCTTATTTTAAGAAATGGAAGGTTAGTTGCTAAAAAGGAAGGAAACAAATTCTCAGTTGATGTGACTTACTAATAAATAATTTGATATCTATTATTTATTGATGTTGGGTAATCCGTGATGTTTAGAGGTATGTCACAGCTGGGCAGGGTGTCAGCTAAAGTATTACCATCCAGGTTGTGCCTTTTGAGTATGTAATATTATTCCAGCCATATATCCCTTTCTTACTAATTCAGATAGTGTGGAATTTTGCACTTTTGTCTTCCCTCTTTTTTTTCCCCCTTTTTTATAGGGTAGATGGAAGAGACACATGCTTAAAATGAAGACTGTGTCAATTTTTCAATTCAGCTGAATTTTCTTCCCCTTTACAGTATTTTCCTGTCAAGGCTATTACGTGGATCAGCTTTCCTCTTGCTGGGACACCATAGCCAGCACCCACAGATTGAAGGAGGGGATGTTTAACTTGGTTCTTGCTTTCAGGGGACTCAGTCCATGGATAACTGGCTCCAAGACAGTAACAGACATCAAAAGGGAAGAGCATAATGAAGTCGCTTAGTTCTTGGTGCCTTAGAAGAGAAGTAGTAGACTAGAGACAGAGAAGGAAGAAATCAGGGACCACGTACAATATCGAAGATCAGAGACCCACCTAGACACAACCAAAAATATGCTTTACAAATGGACTGGGCTTTTTAAAATCCAATTAAGTTGACATATCATGATTAATGGTCACAGCCATCTCATTTTTCTCTATTTTTTTTTTTTTTTTTTTTTTTTTGTTCTCTGTGTCCCATTGTCATCACTATTACTCCATGGTGACAATTTAGGTGTGGCAGCATGGGCTTCTGTGATTGGCTCATTTGTTGAGACTGAAACTCAACTTAGTGGAATAGGGAAAACAAATGTGGAGCTTTAACCATCTAAATGGATGACTGTGGTGTAGTTTGAGTTGTACACACAGGATGGGAAGTGGTATATGTTCTTTATTCTTCTGTCCCCTAGGTTGCCTTTAGCTTGTAAAAGGAGATTTAGAGCTTAAAGATGGTTCAAGCTGTTCCCTCTATGAATTTTTCTTCTTTTCCTCTTGAGGCAGTGCTGGAGTGGCTTGCCAAATCTGAACTAGGATAAAAAACAGTAGTGAGCACAAACAGAGCCCATGGAGCTCCTGCGGAAGGGTGGGAAGGCAGGGTCGTAATCCTAAAGATTAAGACAGCTGCACAAAGCGTGCACATGTGCGCGCGCGCACACACGCGCGCGCGTGCACACACACAGGGCTGACAGAGATCATAGAGAATGGAGTGGGTCCATTGGCTTCGAGGTGTACATAGAAGAAATGGGTATGGAGGGAATATTTGAGGGGGAGAAGTCAAGATTACAGAGAGAACGATCTAATGATCTTCAAGACATTCTGTCATCATAGCAAGAAAACTGAATTTTTTATGGCAGGAAAATAATGGAAGGAATGAACAATCTGGGCAACTGTCAGCAGTGTAAAGTGTTTTTTTTTCTAGAGAGTCAGCTGGATTTTGTCTATTCCACCCGTGAACTCAAGGTTTACTTTTCTACTATTATAGTCATTTAGGCTGTATCGGCTTCTTAAAATTCCCTTTAGTTTTTAAGATGTTACTCTTATTTCCTCCTTCCCCCAAATCATGAATAATTTCAACAAATCATCTGTATAAATAAAATAACAAAGCGATTCCTCTATCAAAGGGTCAGCCAACCTGTAAGCCTCATGAAACAGGCACCCAATCACATAGTGTCAAATCCCAATAAAATTTTTTGAGTTTTGGTCAAAGGACACAGTTTAACTTCTATTGATGTAAACCTTTAGCTGTGGGTCATTATTTTCTTAAACTCCAGAGTTTAAGTAGCTAATATACACATGTTAATTGATATTGTTTCCATTTTATAGGTCAGGAAAGGGCCTATTCAGTGCCATTACACATTGTCTAAGTATTATTTGTATATGCAATTACTATTCCTGATTTGCCTCACTGAGGCAGACACCAAAGCTCGCCAAGATTTGGCTGTCCTATATATCTGGGGCTATGCTGGTCTCATAATAGAGGCTTGATAAATGTTGTCAAACTAGATCACACTTTGTCTGAGTACATAAAAGGAGACAATGAAATAGCCAGACTGTATTTTCCCTCCTCTTGCAAGCTTTTGAATTGTAATCAGGACATAACGGTATATTCTAAGCTTCCAATAAATACCTGTCAATGGATTGAGTGATGGACTCATGCAGGACTCTTTATGTTCCTTAATGCTTGTCTGCTGTGCTTCGACAGGGACTTTACATTTAACCAGTTTGATTGGTCATATTTTTAGTGTTCTTTCTATTTTGACAAAAAGAATAGACAATAAATACAAACATAGCAACCATGGGTAATCCTAAAATAATTTTAATGATGATTCTTTCCTTTTTAAAGGGAGTAGTATTAGAGTGACAAGCTTGACAACTAGGTGACAATGTGCCTTTGTTCCTCCTATTGTCATTTCTCAAGCATTGCCTTGGCTCCTAATCAGTCTGAACTATTGTTCTAATATAAATGCCACCTTATTCTCCCTTTTCAAGGGCCATTGTGGATCTCTGTCCTTCTTTGATGTTTACTCCCAGCACTTCAGACCTTCTTTTTATTTCCCCTTTACATTCATTTTCAAATGTGTTAGGGCCTGGGGAGATGGCTCAGTGGAATAAGGGCTTCCCCTATAAGCCCAAGAATCTGAGTTCAATCCCTGGTTCCGCCAAAAAAAAAAAAAAAAAAATCAAGTGTGTTATTATGGTAAATCTTATTTTTTAAATACCTGTTATCAATGGCATTTCCAAAACTCCTGAAAAAACTGACCACACTGAAAGATAGTGAATGAGTGAATTTGCAGTAATAAAAAAGGACACTTCCAGTACTCCAAGAGAGATCAATCACAGTACAAGATGGCAAACTTGCATTAATAAAAAAAAATCTCAACTTCAGCGGGGCAGCAGACCTTCGATGTATCTAAAGCATTTTCTGTGTGACTCTGAATCTTCCACTGGAAACCTGGTTGGCAACGAACTAACAATGCTTAAATAATCCTGCCTTCTGCATTTCCTGTTTTTGCAAGTTAGTTCAGTATCACAGCTGAGGTTTCCTTACCATCTTCAGCACCAAGACTTAGCAGCTCTGGAAAGAATAAGCTGGAACTTCCTGCCAACTGCTTGTCAATAGTGAATCCAAGACAGAACCCAGCAATTCAACAATACCAATTCTTGCTATTTAAACTTGGATCTTGGATTTATCATTAAAAACGTCTAACAAGATGTGTAGTTGACACAAAGGAGAATGCTTGTCTTTGCTATGTAGATACTGTATAAAATTTTGTCCCTTTTCTCAAAAGTATGGAGAAAGTCAGAATATTTGGAGGTCATTCGGGTGCACAGTGTGAGTTGGCCAAATAGCTCAGGGGATTAAAGCACCTGCTTAGGCAGACACAGGGTCTGGGTGTTCGATCCCCGGGGCTGCCTTGCTGGCCCCGCACCTAGGGTGCATTGAGAGGTTACTGAGACTAGGCGTGGTGACACATGCCTGTAATCTCAGCACTTGGGAGCCTTTAAACAGGAGGATCACTATGAATCTGATTTACACAGTGAGACCCTGTACATCCTGTCCTAAAATAAAAATAAAATAAAAATAAAATAAAAGAGTGCACATTGCTCCAGAAGATTTTCCAGCCTGGGAAATTTCAGGGGAGACAGAATGTTGGGAAAGTAACTGCATAGTCACTACCTAAATTAGGTAGACAGAATTATAGAGCGCCCTAAATGGAGTTCATTTCATCTAATAGTTTTACTTCCTAAATGAAAAAATGGAGACCCAGAGAAATATGGCTTCCTAAGGACTCAACTAAATTATGGCATTTCTAGTTCTAGATGGCAGGGTGGATTTTCCCTTGAGAGTTTCCTTTTGAGGAAAGGCCTCCTTATTTGATGATATAATCTAAGCCAAGCTCTGAAGTGGTCAATACATTGTGTCAACTTGGCTGGATTACCTAGGCGGTTCCTCAACTTGGGCCATAGGGGCCTTGCCCGAAGTCAGTTATGGCCTACCCCAGAGTGACTCAGCACACAAAGGATATGTAAAGGGGCAGGCCAGATAGCTCAGCAGATTAAAGCACCTGCTTAGCAGAAGCAGGGACCAGGGTTGGGTTCCATCTATGGCATGCTATTCCGGGCCTGCCCCCAGGGCAAGCTGAGATGGTGACAGAGACTGGGTGTGGTGGCACTGCCTATAATCCCAGCCCTTGGGAGGCTGAAAAGAGGAGTCACTACAAGTCCAATCTGTGTAGTGAGATCTTGTAGACTCTGTGCTAAATACATAATAAATAAATTAAATAAATAATAGTAAAGGGGCTGGGGAAGGATTGAGTGTCACTTCCTTGAAGGAGCTTGATCCATGCAAGCACATGACAGCATGGAGGAATGACAGAGAGGCTGAGGGGAGAGAGAGAAGCTTGATAGATGCCACAGCTGCTGGCCTTTCCTTCACTCTTTGCTGCCATGCACTGCTACTCTCCACCATGTGCCCCTCTGCCTTGGAGCCAGCAGTGTGTAGACTGAAACCTCCAGTAACTGTGAGCTAAATAAACCTTTCCTTCCTTAATCTTCGGTGTCAGGTATTTTGTCCCAGCAAGGAGTGAAAAGTAACTGAGACAAGCTTACACACACACACACACACACACAGAGACAGAGACAGAGACAGAGACAGAGAGAGAAATAGAGAGGGAGGGGGGATGGGGGAAAGAGAGAGAGAGAGAGAGAGAGAGAGAGAGAGAGAGAGAGAGAGAGAGAAGGGTACCATGGTAAAAAGAGACTTCTATCCTGATCACTAGTTAGAATTATTAAACAGGTGTAACACCAAGAAAGCTGTATGCTAATCCAGTTGCTGAATGATCCATACCATAGAGGCACAGAGTTTAATAATAGATAATAAGAAGCTCTATAGTTGAGGATTATGTAATTCCTTTGTAGAATAACTAGGAAACAGATAGAAATGTGTTTCTCCTCACGGTATCTAGATGTTTCCAATTTCATTTCCATCTTGTCGTCCTCAGACCTACTCTTTTGAGGCAGACAGCCTAGGCTGTGGCCAGCTTGGGATCTGAGTTCTGTGGTGATGTTGTAGGTTGTAGCAACTGAGCCAGGAAGTGGAGCTGTGCTTTGCAGGTACCTATCAGCAAATCCTCTGAAGGGGTTTGTGACTTTCCTCCCTGTTGTCACTGGTCATCTTCCATTATTAAAAAGGGGACCTAAGTGAGACCCCTATCACCTCTGTCTCTAAACCAATGCCCAGAATGGAGTGATGTTGGAACACAGAGCTTGAAGACGGGAGAGGCAGGGTGCTGCTACAGCCAGGCACGGGAATTGAACCTGTGATCCAGTGTGTCCTACAGTTCCTCATCAGGTGCCAATCACCGTTCAACCTCTACTCTTGATCTAAGAGAATGAAGAATAAGTCTTTTAACATAAGATAAAATGCAAGAGGTGGTTAAACAAATTAACGTCAGTAAATTAAGCCTGGGCCATTTGTCTGGGTAGTGTAATGACTGAATTAGTGCAGAAGAAATGGAATGGTATAGAAAATGAATGGAGCCAGCACTGCTTTGGGATAGACCCAGCCACCCCACTGTTATGGTTGTGTCTAGGTGTCCCCCCAAAGCCTCATGCAGTCATGTGGCGGCTTCTGGAGTTTGTGGTTGATTATTGTGGGTGTGGATAATGCACCTGCCCTGCATCACAGTGTGAGGAGGAAAGAGAAGTGAGCTGCTTGAGCTGCTGGGGTTCCTCCTTTTGTGCTCTTGCTCTTTGCTTCTGCCGTGGAGCCAGCTGGATATGGACTGAAACCTCCAGCAACTGTGAGCTAAATAAACCTTTCCTTCCTTCATTTTGGGTGTCATGTGTTTGTCCCAGCAACTGGAGAGAGAAGTGTGACTAAGGCACCCACCACACTTTAACTCTTCCCTTGCCTCACCCTTTGTCCTTACCCCTGAGACTCTGGGCCACCTCTCACCTGCCTCAGTTTGGGGATACACTGTCATAACCTGAGATTTTCAAAACAAGCCTGGCCTCCAGGGGCAATCAGACCAGCTGATGTCTGCATACCTTTAGGATGTAAGAGCTCTGAATCTCCTTGTTAGGTTAATCAAACATACACCCTAAAAGAACTATATGTGTGTGTCCCTTGCTTGAGGGAGCTATACAATGATTCCAGGAGGAAATAAGCAAGCTTGAATAAAGAGAAGTAGTCTTTCCCTCTTCTCCAAAGCGCAGGTTTAAGCTTGAACTATCAATAATTTATCCACCTTTCTTGTCCACTTTTCCACATGGGCCTCAGGCTGTGTCTTCAAATGGCTCGTGGGGGAGCACATGAAGGGGTGCTCCCTGTGTACTGGGCATGGTGGGATGGACACAGAGGAATAGTAGGTTTTATTTTCTAAGAGTTTTCTCCTTCAAGGGCATGATGTGGTACTTGGCACATAATAAACACAAAAAATTGTTGCCATTGTGTGTGTGTGTATTTTAGTACAGGGTCTCACCCACACAGCCTCCCAAGAGCTGGGATTACAGTCAACATCACCACACGCAGTCTCAGTTGCCATCTCAGTGTGCCCTGTGGGTGGGGCTGGCACAGCATGTGGTGCCAGGGATCGAACCTTAGTCCCTGCACTTGCTGAAGAGTTGCTTTCATCTGCTGAGCTATCTGGCCCGCCCTCAAATTGTTCTTATCAGCACCATTTCAAAAACATATTTATATCAAACTATATCATTTATTTATATCAAATGACTTATATCAAATTATTCACTGACTATAAGAAATTTCATTTAATTGTGTTATATCTTTCAATTTTTATTTCTTCTTTTGAGTTCTTACACTGGGAAGACTAAGTACTATGAAAACAACAATATGTAATGTATTAATTATTATAACTGTTCTACTAACCTGTTTTGAAACTGTCTCATTGTTATTTGTTTCTCAATAAAATTAATAAAAAAAAAGTATAGACATCTAAAAAGAAAGAAATTTCAGAGATTTGGAGAGCTGTTGATGAGTTTCCTTTCTTTCTTTTTTTTTTTTTTT
>PVKA01001160.1:130598-149175 GCA_004027165.1 Ctenomys sociabilis | reverse complement strand
CATCGAATCTGTATGGTTAAGGTGTCTTGAAACTGTCTGATTGACATTTGTATTTTAATAAAATAAAAATAAATGAAAAAAAAAATAATGAAATAATTTAATTTATGCAACTAAGACAAAATAGGATCAAACTGCTTAATAAACTAAAACACTATATCAGTATAGTAGTTTATATTTATATATTCATATATTTACTTATATTTTACTTATATATTTAACAAGTATTTATTATATTTAAATAGTATGTTAGCTTATTTAGCAATTTCATCCTATTAAATTTTAACCACATAAAATTAATGTTAGGAACATGGGAACTGCGAATCAAAGTATATCTTTACCTCATTAAATAATTCATTAAGGGCTAGCCAGATAGCTCAGAAGACTAAAGCACTGATTTGGCAGAGTTCAGCGGCCAGGGTTTGATCTCTGGCATGACATACCAGCTCTGCCCTGGGGCACACTGAGACTTTGAATGAGACTGGGTTTGGTGGCATGCCCCTGTAATCCCAGCGCTTGTGAGGCTGAAAACAGGAAAATCACTACGAGTCTGATCTACATAGTGAGACTCTGTAGACTATGTCCTAAATTCATAAAAAAAATTATTACTACATGTTTATCATATAACAAAATTACATTCATTTTGGGGAATATATACACATAAACCAACATAGCTGTATTTGACCCCTACCTCTTTTCCAGATGCCCAGCCTCAACTCCAAGATTATTCCTTCTGCCCTGTTCCTTAACATCTCATCTTTATTTTTCTCTTTAAATTATTTGAATTTTTTATACAAGAGAAACTGTGTGACATTCAAGCTTTGTTTGATTTCATTTCACATCACAGTCTCAAGAGCCACCCTTTCTTACAAATGGTTCAATTTACCTTTCTTTATGGTTAATATTCATTGTGTACATACACATGCACTTTATCTGTCAATGGACACAGAGGCTGTTTCTATAATTATTGTAAATTGGGCTTCTATAAACACAAGTATGCATGTATCACTGTGCTTTGAGGACTTTAACTCTTTTGGGAGAACACCTAGGAGAGGTATGTGTGGCTAGGTCAAATGGAATTTTTGTTTATAGTTTTTTTTGGCAGAACCGGGGATTGAACTCAGGCCCTTGCACTTGCCAGGCAAGTGCTTATTTTACTGAGCCATCTCCCTGGCCCCCTATAGTTTTTTGAAGAATGCCCATTCTGATTTCCACTGTGGTTGCACTAGTTCACATTTCCACCAACAATGCAAAAGTGTTCTTTTTTCCCTATATCCTTGCCAGTATTTGTGTTTTATTATTAAGCCTTTGATAGCTACTTCTCCTAGAGTATATTGCCCCAAAGATCTGAGCAAGTTTTTCACATACTAATTGGTTATGTGTACCTTTTCTTTTGAAAAGTGCCTATACATTTCAGTTGCCCATTTTTTGATTGGGTCTTTTTCTTTTTTAAATTTTTAAATGTATTCTTGATATTAGCCCAGTATTACGGAAGTAGGTGCAAAAATTTTTCCCATTCTGCAAGTTTTCTCTTCATTTTTGACTGCTTTTTTATGAAAAAAGCTTTTTAATTTGATATAATCCCAATTGTTGATTCTTGGAATTACTTCTTTAGCAACCAGGGTTCTGTTTAGAAGTCTTTGTGAGTATGCCTTCAAGTGTTTTACCTATATTACTGTCTAGGATAGTCAATATTTTTGTATTTTTATCTAAGTCTTTATCCCCTTTTGATTTTTAGTATTTGGTGAAATTCTTTTATATATGTACAATCAGTTTTCCCAGAAACAACTGTTAAATAGGCTATTTTTTCTCTTTGTTGAAGATCAGCTATCTGAAGGCTAATTCAGCTGATTCTATCTTTTATTTAGGAACTCAGGGGCTGAGGAGACAGTTCAGTAGAAAAAGTGCTTGCCTGGCAAGTGCAAGGGCCTGAGTTCAATCCCTGGTTCTGCCAAAAAAAAAAAAAAAAGGAACTCAATTCCCATCCGTAGGTTGTAATTCAGGTTCCTCTATGTAGCTTCTGGTCTCTCTCCTGTATACAGGCAGATCTCAGTGTCCTCAAGAGACAATGGCCTACAATTTCTCAATTAACCTCCTACAGAAAAGGATATTTAATGTTCTTCCAGAACTCTTTAAGGGTTATATATCTAACTGAGACCATCTGGAGGCACAATTGTCAGCATTTGGGTCATAATTCAAGACTTGGTTGAAAATTAAAACTAAAATTCTGGTCATAACCCAAGTAACTTGTATGTCTGGCCAGTTGTAACTTGAGTGTCTGCTGTATTTCACTGGTTTATATGTCTATTTTTGTCTAGTACCATCTTATTTTTATTATTGTAGCTTTATAATGTAACTTGAAATTTGACATTATAATCCTTCCCATTTTTTCTTTTGCTCAGAACTGCTTTGGCTTTTCTAGAGCCTTTCTAGTTTCTATAAATCTTAGGTTTCTTTTTTCTAGTTCTGTGGAAAATACTGTTGGTACTTTTACTAGAAATGAGTTACATCTATATATCATTAATGGTAATATGACCATTCTGACAATACTGATTCTTCCTATCATGAACAAAGGGTGTCAATTTTGTAATGTACTCTTCAATCTCTATTCAGTGCACTGTCATCATTTTCATTATAGAGGCCTTTTATCTTTTGGGTTAAGTTGATTTCCTAAGGATGTAATTTTTTTTCTTTGCACTACCACGGTTAAATACCTTTTTGATTTATTCTGTGATTCATTACTGGTGAATCATAGAAATGTTATTGCTGATTTTGTATCTCAACACATTCCCAAATTTGCTTATTAGCATTACAAATCTTCTGACTGAGCTTCTTTACTTTTTTGAGTTTTCCATGTAAAGGATCATATCATCTGCAAATAAAGATAGTTTACCTTGTTTTCATATTTGTATCTTTTTTATTTCTTTCTCTTACCCAATTGTTCTGGTTAAAGTTTTGAGTGCTGCACTGATTAAGATTGGTGAAAATGGACATGCATATTTCATTGTTGATTTTCCATGTAATGCTTTCACTCCATTTGGTGTGATGTTGGCAGTGGCTTTGTCTTAATTGACTTTAATCAGTTTGAGGAAAGGCTCTTATATACCTCTTTTCATCAGGGTTTTCATCATGAATGAGTGTTAGATTGTGTCAAAAATCTTTTCTTCATCTATTGAGATGAACGTGTGAATTTTATCCTTACTTCTACTTGTAAGGTGTTATTACACTTAATGACACAAATGTCATACCATTTTTGCATTCCTAGGATGGGGCCACTTGGCCATGATGATTCTCCTGGGAGTTTGAGGCACTACATTCTGGGTGCCTCTTTATCTGAGGCTTTCATTTTCTTAGAATAAGCAGCTACTAGATCCTCTGGCTCTCCAGAAATCAGAAGGCAATTCCAGATTCTCCTGCCTCTAATGCTTATAAGCCTACCTAATAAATCCTCCCTTCACAGTTTGGAGGGAGTTATCTTTTTGTCTTTGATTTTTCTATTGTGACCATTCTCATTAAATATTTTGTATGTTTTTAACAATCTTATTGGCAAAAACAACATTCAGCACCTTTGTGGCTGACAAAATGTTAGGTAAGTCTTTTTTGCCAACATTTTAATAAAGTTATTTCTATCTATATATGTATAAATATATATAATTTTCCTATTTTTTAGAGAATTTTAAGCAATACAGAACACAAGCCATAAATAAGCTATAATTCATTCAGTTAAAAACTTATTATTTTATTAAAATGTTGGAAAAAACCTCTTAGCAGTCTGTCAATAAAAAATGTGTTGGAGGTTGTTGCCAACAGGATCATTAAAACACAAAGTCAAAGTTCAGTGGTACTTCAGTTCATGAACTTAAATTTATTCTATGATTTTGGAAAAGATGACCACATTTAAGTTTGTGTGAGAAAGATGGCTGTACATGCATTTGTCACCCACTGCACAGTTTGCAAACAAAAAGAAAATTAGGCTAAGTGTTTCTGTTTGTGAACTAAACAGCTAACAAACGAGTGTCCGTGAATCAAGGTACCACTGTATTTAACAATGATCAAATAAAAGAATCAAACAAAAAGGTAGCTTTTCCTCCAAACTGTGAGGTACATCTACAGAGCTATATTAAAAATGGAAAAAAGGTAAACTTTTAAAAATAAATTTTCATGAGAAATTTAAAAAGCAAGGGACAGGTGACACATGCCCATAATCCCAACACTCGGGAGGTGAGGACAGGAGGATTGTCATGAGTTTGAGGCCAGCCTGTACTACACAGTGAGACTGTGTCCAACAAACGAACAAACAAACAAGAGGCAAAGTTCAACAGAAAAACAAAATGATGCAGTTATCTTGGCTCATGAAACAGAGCAAGAAAAATCGAGACTGCCAGAATACTTTTTTAATCAGACAAACAGGAGTTGTTTCTATGTAAAAGCCAAAAGCAGAAACAAGTTAAAAACATTATAAATTACACAAATCATACAATTCTAATGTTTTATAACATTCTCAGACCTGAATACATTGCACTGTTACAAATTCTTTTCTCAAGAATACTTTTATTTTTTCACCCAAAAAAAGCAGTAACATTTGTGTGTGCTCTAAGAGGGCTGACTACTGTTGAAAAAAGATAAAGGAGGATTTCTATCCAAGGAGCCAACACTCCTTGCAGCTCTCAGAAGCTTGCTGGTTACATTTCCATCCTGAAATCTAGATTCCTCATGAATCAGAGAGAGAGAGAGAGAGAGAGAGAGAGAGTGTGTTTAGGAAAGCAATCAAATTATATTATGCAGAATACACACACACACGCTCATGCACACACACACACACACTATCTCTTTTTTTATAGGATACAAAAAAAAAAAAAAAAACAATATTCATCATGCCAGCTCCTCCACTGACATAGCCATGAAATAAGACACAGGAAAGACATGGGAGTCGAGCTTTCTGGTCATTTTCTTGGGAAAGTGTATAATATTAATTCCTCATCATTTCCCACTATAGTCCCTGCATTATATGGTATTCCACTATTAAGTAGCCTCCTGGCATTCACTCACTTAACCAATATTTACTGAGTTCTTACTATGTGCAAGCCAATGCACATGGCCACACTATGCAAGTCCGTGGTAAGACAGTCAGCAACAACAGAAACCATTTTCTCTTATCCTTCCAATGACATTAATTCACTGTGTAATTTAGAGGCAGATGTATATTATTAAAATTTGCACAACCACACTTTTAAGCTGTAAATAGTGAAAGAGTAATGAAAAGTCAGATATAGATTATTTTAAAAAATGTCTAGATGCTAGTTACTCTTTGGAACATTTAAAAAATATCAATTCAGTAGTCACATTAATGCCAGTGCTTGTCAACAACACCATGCTTACATGTCTTCAGAGTCAGAAGGCCCTTCTTTGATGTGTTCATCTTCGATCTCGTCTATTTCAAGACTGTCTCCCTGAACATCTCCTGCAGTGGGAACATCCATCAGGGTTCGGAACAGCTTTGAGAGATCTGGAAGTGAACATGTCCTCAACATCTAAAAAGAGCCAACAGATTACTTACTAGAAGAGAATTAAAAATAAGAAATAAAATTAGAGCTAGTAAAAGTTATATATAAATCACATTTTAAGAGCTAGAACTAATGGATTCAAAGGTAATTTGCCAAAGATTACAACCTAATTCTTTTATATTTCAGCTTGGCATTTTGTTGCACAATAAACTAAACTTGTGAGTTTAAGTTTTAGCACACAGAAGTCCATTTAAGTCACCTCTAAATGGGGGGAGAAGGGTTTACTGAGGTATATACCTGGCCTGGAACTGGAAATGTGTTAGGAATCAGCCAGTGCTAGGAAATCCCCATTCTCTTCTTCATCCCTGGCCCATGTTTTTCCTCCTTCGTGGTACTTCTGAGGGGCTCTCTCACCCTCCTAGGGCTAGCTCCCCCCCACACTCTTGCTGAGATGCTGGGGTGTACTCTCTGAAGCGGGGCAAAGCATAATCACACATCTAGTAACCCTGGTACTGCTTAATCACTGGAGTTCTACCTAGTTAACAGTGGTTATATTAGAGGGCTCAAATCAGTGGAAGGAAAGCTTAGCACTGCTTCTCTGGGCTTGGGACTGTGAATGGAGCATTGGAAGCACAAAGCACTTTGATGTCAATGTTAAGAATCATGCAACAGCAGGGAGGAGGAACTCAGCCAACTATGTTGCAAACATAAAAATATAATCATATAGTTGAGGTGTTGAAAATTTAAATCTGTGTTGGATAAGAACACAGGTAACAGTAATAGATGTTTGCCAGCCTTTCAACAGTTAGAATGTGATGCTACAGGGATATGATAGCCAGTTTTGAGGGTGGGTTAAGCATAAAGGAATTTGTGGGTTTCGAAACATGATTACTGAGGTCCTGATAAGAATTCTACACCAGATGGAAGACTGTAGAGGAAACATAGTGCTCACCATATTAATAAAAAGCTTATATATGTGGCCAGCTTCATTAGTACCATCTGCTTTTTGAGAAAAAGGGTACAGTCCATTATTTGAGCCTATTTTACATATTATAGTACTTAAGGGAAAGATGGTGACAAGTTGGTGAAGTGGTAAAGATATGTTTTAAGCTACTTAATAATGGTACTGAAAAATATTTATTTTGCTCATTTCCCAATGTCAGGAAAATTTACACTTATTTTATGCTTCCAGTCATATATAGTATAAACCAAAAATATATAAAACAGGCTCCTACAAAGTTTCATTAGGCAATTATTAGTCAACAAAAATAAATAGCACACATACATTATACATCTAAATCTTATGGGACTACCTGAAAGGGTAATTTTTTATTTATTTAGGCTAAGAAAAATTTTAGCTAGCTCTGGAAAAGTACAATTCTAGGTCATTCCTTTCATCAATTAAAATAACTTTTATAACCTATCATTAAAATATATGGTCAGAAAAAATTTCAGGTCATTTATACCCAGTTACCTATCTGACAGCTATCAAAATGATAAACTCTTCATGTATATCTCATTCACTGTTATCAGTGAATTCTTATGAATTGTGTTGCTCTCAAACAGAATTTTTCCTTTGGTCAAAAATTTGGCCACCATATGTCCAGCTAATATTCCACAACTTTTAATATCTACAAAAAGAAATTCTTCTGTAAATATCAGTTCATCTGGAACATTGTCTTAAGATCTTTGTTCATTTACAGTTTTTGTTTTGGAGAGTTTCTGGACCATAAACATATACACTGTGTTTTGTATCATAAAACCAAACAAGACAGTAATGTTTTATAGAACCCTAAAACATTATTAAAAGTGTATGTCATCTTTAGTTTTTATCATTAGCTTTCTTCTCAAAAGTAAAGGGGACTGGGGAGATAGCTTGGCAGTCTAAGCATCTGCCTGGCAAGGGCAAGGACCTGGGTTTGATCCCCGGTACTGCATGCTGTGCAGGCCTGGGAACTCCAGGTGTACCGTGCTGGCTGGGGAGGCTGAGAAAGGAGGATCACTATGAGTCTGAGCTTGAGTAGTGAGACCCTGTACCAAATAAATAAAGATTAAAAAAAATAAAAAAGTAAAGGGAACTAAATATAACAGTTAAGAAGTGAATGATAGCAAAGTATTAACTTCCTTAATAAAAGTTTGTATCAAATTCAATTTGAAAGAATTCTGTTAACTCACTTTTTCATTTTTAGAATTTTTCATATAAATTATGAATTGATAACACTCAGGTATATTGTAAAGTGTTTGTGATATGCATATTTGTTGAGCTTGTGTTTACTACAATTGAACTATACCACTGTTCTCTCAAAATAGCTTCTACAAATATTTCTTCTCTTCAGCCCATGAACTTAAGGTTAATTTAGAACAAAAATAATGAACATTATCAGTGGGATATATTATGTAAGAATAGACAATTTAACAAACCTAAAGAATTGACTCTTAAGGCACATGTGCTTCTTATAAATTGTACATTAATCTTTTTTTCATCTTGTATTTCCTAGGACAAGAAAAGGAGTGCTCAAATTTTCATACTGCTCAGTTTTTCCACTTCACTAGCTGGGCAAGAAAAGTATCAGCAGAACACATCTGGTATCTCTCCATCCCTGACGGTCTTGTGAAGGAGAGTGACAGTGGAGCAGACAAACTGAAGTAAAGATGATGACAAAGCAGACACCTTCTCTACTGCCTGGGGGCGGGGTGTGCGTATCTTGCTTTCCTAAGGGCTGTGCTGAGCACAAAGGTCAAGTCAGGCCCATGCCTGCCTGCTGGGAGCAGAGGTTAATTTTCAAAGTCTCTTTGAAACCAGATCTTAAAGGGTATAAAGCTCATTGTGAGAAATGAGGGTTGATCTGCAGATTCTAAGGGTCTCAAGGATGAGTCACTGGACAAAAATATCAATCAGCATAATTTTGGATAAAACTAAGCCAGATTTTCTGGCTAACTTTATCAGAAATAAAGCTAGCTTACCAGCACTGGGGAGGCTGAGGCAGGAGGATTGTTGTGAGTTCGAGACCAGCCTGAGCTACAAAGTGAGCTTAAGGCCAGCTTGCATTGCATAGTGAGACCCTGTCTCAAAAAGACAAAAAAAAAAAAAAAAAAAAAAGCTAGCTTAATGACTGACTCTCATGTCTTAACTGGCTACAAATTTGAAGTGCAGCTAAGAGGTAATTATATAACTCAACTTTCTTCAGTTTTTATGGGATTATAAATCAACAGGATTCTAAAATACTACTACCATATTTTGATGTGAAGAGTGTTCTCTTAGAATAAATGCAAAATGTTGACTGATCTTTAGAAGTGCATGTAGGTCTTCGTTATGAAAGCATGCGTCCTGACCAGGAGCAGTCTCTGAGGAGTAACTCTATAAACCCAATGACTAGTTCTGATGAGAAGGAATGGTGCTCACATAACTCTTCTTTTTGGAGACAGTCTTGCTATGTACTTCAGACTGGCCGTGAATTCACTATATAGTTAGTTATAGCCCAGGATGGCCTTAAGTTCCTCCTGCCTGAGGCTACTAACTGCTGAGATATTGTGTAGGGGTGTGTGTGTGTGTGTGTGTGTGTGTGTGTGCTGCTATGCCCAGCCAAACTATATTTTATTAAATTATTTATTGACAATATGGAATGTATTTTATGACCCATACTTGCCAATTGTAAGCTTCACAAGCACAGGATTTTTGTCTACTTTGTTTAACACTATAATCTCAGTATTTAGAAAGGTACGCTACTTGGCATATAGTATTTAATTGATATTTACTGACTAGATTAATCTGCTAACAGTAGCCTGCCAGACAGTAAGAAAGGGAGTGTAGGAGATTCTACAAATTTTTCCTGCAGCCACTTGTAAAGATAACCTAACATTCCTAGGCAGTTTATTTTTTAAATATGTAGTGATCCTTAGAGGAGGATGTGCCTAAGCATTGGCTTTAAATCAAGTATCAAATAGCTTCTCAAGGTGGAAAACAGTTCTCTTGCACTGATTTGTGCTTTGAGTATTTCACTAGGCCATGGTTGCAATGCACAATGTTTACCTTCCTTGTGTGGAGGTACATGAACCTAACACATTTCAATTCCTTTTTCCTTTCTTCCCTCTCTTGATCTTCTATTGAGAAAATTCTATTCCTCTGCTTATCAATATGTATTTTGCTTTTTATTTATAATATGGGTTTCCCCTATAAGAGAAATCATATGATAGTTAAGCTTGCATGTCTGATTTATTTCACTTAACATTATAGTATCAAGGTTCATCCATTTTCCTACAAAGGATACCAGTTAATCTTTCTGTAGGGCAGAATAATACTCTATTGTGTGAAAATACCACATTTCCTTTGTTCATTCATTTTCTAATGGACAAGTCTGCTGCTTCCACAACTCAGCTACTATGACTTGGGCTGCCCTAAACACGGGATACATACATATATCAATATAATATGAAGTCCTGAATTCTTTTGGGAAGATAGATAGAAAAAGAATAGCAGTCAAATGGGATTTCTAGTTTTGATTTTTTAAGGAATCTTCGTAATGACTTTCAACCCAGCAGTAAAGACATCTCTTCAATAAATTAACTGTACTGGGAAAACTTGCTATTTACATGCAGAAGATTGGATCTAGACTAGTGTTACCCACATGCATTAAACTAAAATCCAAATGGGTCACAGAACTAAGTATGAGACACTTAAACATCTGGAAGATAAAATAGATAAAGTTCTTGCATCTATAGGTATAGATGAGACTTTCTGAACAGAATCCTGGTTACACAGGAAACAGAATCAATAAATAAAATCATATCAAAGTAAAACCTTCTGCACAGGAAGGAAAAAAAAAGAGTGAAAAGAAAACCTACAAATGGGAAAGAATTTCTGCCAGCTATTTCCTAGACACAGAATTAAAAAATAATTAGATCCCCCCCAAAAAAACTCAGAAGAAATGAGAATATGAAATGGACAAAGACTTCACAGAAGTATAAATAGCCAATAAACACATGAAAATATGCTCAACATCACTAGCCATTACAGAAATGCAAATTAAAACAACACTAAGATTTCATCTTACCCCAGAAAGAATGGCCATCATTAAGCAAATCAAATGGTAACAAATGCTGGTGAAGCTTCAAGGAAAAAGAATTTTACCTATATACCATTGGTGGGAATTTAAACTGATTTCTACTTTAAAAGCCTCCTCCTAAAAGATTTTTAATCAAGATTAACCACTGACAAGCTGTGTTGTGCTGGCCTCACCCCCAAGGCACAATGAGACCACAATGGAGACTGGCTTGGTCACACATGCCTGTAATCTCAGCTCTTGGGAGGCTGAAAACAGAAGAATCACTATGAGTCCGATCTATGTAGTGAGACCCTGTAGATCCTGTGCCAAATTAAAAAAAAAAAAAAAAAAAAAAAAAAATCAAAAAATCACCACTGACAAATTCACTGCCCTAAAGGAACAAAGAAAAAGAAAGGTGTGTGGTAGAGAATACACTTTACAGAATGCCCTTTACCTTCTACTGTTTGCTTGCTTTTTTGCCTATATCTTTATCAAAATAAAGTCGTATTTAGTATGGCATAAACCAATAATGCATAAGAAGGTTCTAATGAACACACTCTATCCATGAATTTTTCAGAAAATATTGAGTACTACCTGTGTTATACATGGTGATAAAAATAGACCTAGATCTGGCTTTATGAAATATCTAAGAAAAATATTCTGAGTAGGAATTTTGAACCTGTGGAAGTTGCCATCCCCAGGAGTGAGCAGGTATGGTCAAAGAAAAGATAAAGACTTGATTTAAATTTCATAAAGCTTAGATCTCTCCTGGAATGAGACTGAGGAATGGGTGGAGAAGGGAAGAAAGTAAGGGGCAAGGAGGCACATAATGAGAGAGTAATACTAATGGTAGCCATGGTAGAGAAGGAGAAGGGGAAGGAGGGGGAGGGAGAGAGACAGAGACAGAGAGATGGATCAGCAAGGATTGAGATAAGATTTTGAATGCTTTTTCAATGGAGTTCACTGAATAAACAGAAGACCCTAAACATGTCAAAGACTTCTGATCTGAGCTATAAAACTTTGAGAATCTATTCACTTGAAAATAACAAACTAACAACATTAATGTTTGAACATTACACCCAAATTTTAGAGCATTTTCCTCTGTAACAAATTCCAAGATTTGTCTGCAAAGTTCTCCCATAAAAAAATCATGGCAAAAAATTCATCACCACTTTTATTTTCTGAGGAATGGGTTAAATAACAAGAAAGTATAATTTTTTAGAGAAGTTAGTCTATTCTTTAAGTAAATAAATGGGATCAGTCTAATTTGGCTTCATGCTACACATGTCCCCCAAAATCTACTGTATGACCTTGGGAAAATTCCTTCACATTTCTATAATTCAAGTTCTTCAAGTATGAAGTAAGGATAGTTTCAGTAATTATGGGTTTCTGAGAGATTTAAATTAATATATATATGTAGGTAAAACAGAATTTAGTATACCACAAGTATTCAATAAAGATAGCCAGCTATAGTTTACACGAATAATCAGTACTACATTTTCATCTGAAAAATCACAGTACATGAGAATGCTTCCAAGAGATATATGGTCTGGTTTTAAAAAATTGGGCATGGACATGATTGAAATTTGGTACTCCTGTTTATAGTAGAACAAGGTAAATATACTAGCAGACTCTTTCCACAACTTAATCAGCTGTTATTCAACAACCCTATAAATAAACTTGTTAATATTTATGGATGTATTAGACAGATTCTCATAAAGACAGTTCATTAGAAAGACAGAAGTGCAGTGTATCAGTGTTTTCCATACCCATGGAAGGTGTCATATAACTTGCTTTAAACATCCTAGGCCCCAGTTAAGAGATCAACTGTGCTCTGTGGCAGTGTTTCTTGCGGGGACTGCAGACTACCACCGGCAGATTCTGAGAGTCTGTGTCACAAATGTATATTCCTGAGCTCTGCTTCAGGTATATTAAGACGCCCTCACATGTGGGGTACAGCACTGTGCAGCTGAGACAAATACCCAGATAACACCCATATTACACTTTTAGAACTGTCAGTCAGTTTATAGTTCAAAACAAATTGATCATTACAGAACTGACAAAAAAGCTTTCATGAATTGTAGTTCTGAAAAAGAATTAAGATGTATAAAGTACTTGTACCAACCCCCACAAGGAATGAAATCATTTAAGTTTTAAAACTTAAAAAAAATGTAAGTTGTAGCTTTGACTGGAAAATCCTCTAAAATCTATCTTCAATAAAAGTGGTTTGTCACCTTTCCAGACCAGTATCTTAATGAAACTGCAGTTATTTTCCATTACAAGTTACAAACCTTAACCATGTAATTTCCTCATTGATTTCCAGCTTACATTAACCTTTTGTCAGTGAACAATATACACGCTATTATACCATGTACACTGAGTAACTGCTGTGAAAAGCCACACTCTAAAATGGAGCTATTGAAATATAAGCAGCTTATTCATTTGGTAAACCAGTTTGTCCTTATGTAAATGTGATCATGAGAAAACTATAACTCTGTGTGTGTGTGTGTGTATGTGTGTGTGTGTTTTGGTTAGTTTTAGTTGAAAGAAAAACAGCCTTTCCCAATGGCAACAAAGGGAACTGAAGGGCAGAAGGAAGCTAGGTGTGGGCTTCTCAGTAGCTCCTGCTCCACAATTTGGCAGCAAGGGGGGGCCTGCTGGAAGCTTGGTACAGCACAGTGACCCTGAAAAGGGAGAGTGGAACTGCCGGGGCACTTTGGTCCCTGGAGTGGTCGGTCAGGGAGGGCTTCCAAGGCAGCCAGCCACTTGACATGATTAATGCTGTTATTCTTGGGGGACATTAAATTAAGGGATGACAAAGGGAGTAAAGAGTGGCCTATTCAGTTGGGTTCTGAGTCATGATCAGGAAATAGTCTTTATCTGGTGTGACCATTATTTAATTTTTATTGGAGTGAATTTGGAGGAAAGTGAGGTCACTGTAGGGGTTAATTTCAAGCACTGTGCTGGGCACCTTCAAGATGAAGCTGTGCATGAGGCTGGTGTGGTGGTGGGACTGTCCATGGTACTCTTGATGGGAATGCCATTTCCAGTCGATCTAATAGCTCCACATCACCAACTCACAGCTCAGTCCCCAAGAAAACTATAACTTTAAATTATTTTATTTTGATCTTTTATAAGGTTTAAAGAGAATAGTATGCCCTAATTTTACTAATTCACTCTACTACAGCTGTCTTATGCAGTCTGCCACTGTATTTACAGTAGAAAGGTACAGAAGTTGTCAATTACTGCAGAACTACATATGTTAAGAACCACAGAAGTTTCTTACAGAAGCTGCAATAACAACTTTTCTCATAAACAATTTATATTTTCTCTCCTGTGAAGAATATAGCAATGTTTATAATTATCTTTTTATTTTGATTACCAGATAAATTTTTTTTTTTCAGATAGATCAATCTTACATTCAGTGTTAACAGCTCCATACAATAGCTGCTAATGGCTTAGTGATTTGTAATGCTCATTTTTCAGTACAATGTGTTCATCTGGATATAATCTTCAATCCTTCTTATCTGAAGCAGGCTGTAAATATTGTAAAGGAAGAGCAGACTCCTGGTAACTCTGCTTTCTTCAAAGTCATCACTTAGAGCCCCTCCAATGGATGGTGGAAATCAATACATTATTCTGATTGCCTGTCTGAGTGTGATCAACTAAGCCACCAACAACTACTGGTCAGAGTATGAAACATGTAATTCAGTTTACTATCATTACTTTTTGGGTTGGCTTTTTCTTTTCTTTGTAAATTTTAATTTAATTTTAGCATTGCATTTTGGTTTCTGCAAAAACAACTATTTACAGTATATTAAAAGAATGATTTAGTATTATGATGAAAAGCACATTTCCAGATCTGAGAAAGGTGTGTGAGAAGAGGCACTTGAGGGTAGAGGATTAGGGATGCAGACAAGGGGACAGGAAGCACTAAGGCAATGACAGTTCCAATATGAACTCTTCAAGATGCATTCTTCTATTTGGGGAGAAATGCCTTTGAAAAAGGAAGAAAGGGTACCACAAACTTGAAAAACGTTGCTTAGAAACAAGAAAGGCTGGACTCCCATTTCTTTTACATTTCACAGAACTGCAATTCCACCAATACTATGCTGTTCTGCATTAATTTACTTTGCTTTTAAGTATTTTCTGTGCTCCATTTACTATGTAAGCTTCTTCAAAAAACTATTTGTTCTCAGATAAATTAAGTCATTTCTTCAATGATACAACCATCTCTTGTTCATCTCTTTACTACAGAAATCACAAGTGTTTTTCACTTATTCTCTTTCGTGCTATAAGTATTTTATTATTCCTGTAAATCTAGTATCTCACATGTAGAAGCTACTAGAATGAATACTAATTAATGCCTATGATTTCCTTATATCAACTTAAAAATGTTAAAAAGAAACACAGTAGGAAGCATTGAAACAACACTCTCAAAGTAAATACAAAAAATTTCTTCAAATATAGGTGTGAAAGGCACACTAACATATATCTTATTTAAGACAAATCTTTTATATACTGATTGACAATCCTCATGTTAAATATCATAGGTAAATTTCTAGATGCAAAAAGATTTTAGTCAAAATGGCCTTTTTTTTTTGGTCTTTTTGAGACAGGATCTTGCTACACAGATCAGACTGGCCTTTAGCTCACTTTGTAGCCCAGGATGGTCTCAAACTCGCAGCAATCCTCCTGCCTCAGCCTTCTGAGTGCTCAGATTACAGATGTGCACCACCATGTCCAGTCCCAGAACTCATAGAAATCCTCCTTTTTGATATTTGTTTAGAAACAAATGAATATTAGAAAATTAACCATTCAGAAATGTACTTTTACCTTATTTTTTCAGTTTTCTGCAACCAGTTTATTTTTAACTGGCAAATAAAATTATAGAAATTGTATATATTAGTGGCACACCATGTGATGTTTTGCTATCTATCTATCTATCTATCTATCTATCTATCTATCTATCTATCTATCTACATTGTGTAATGTTTAAATCAGTTAAACATATCTATCTTCTCAAACATTTTTCTTTCGGCAGTCAAAAATCCTTCTGGCTTTTTAAAATGGGCAGTAGACTATTATTATGTATAAGAACTTATTTTAAAGTCACTATCACAAGTGAATCTGAAAAGCTAAGTCTCTTGTACCTAGTAAATAGTGTGCAGAGAACTGTAACTTTCCAATGTGATGACATGATGATGTCATTTAACATTTATCAAGAGAGTCCTTTGTACCAAGTAGGATCTAAGGGCTTTACTTATCATTTCATTTTATTCTTTCAATAATTCTATGAACAAAGGTTTGCTATTATCTTTACATATGAGAAACTAACACACAAATCATATGATTTTTAGTTAGAATATGAAGTCAGCAGCCTGCTTTGAATTATGCATATATTTAATATTATTAAATACTATCTATTCAACAAATATTTATCATCCACTATTCTAATCCCTGGGTTGCAGGTAGAATAGATTAAAATTGTGAATAATAAGATTCTTAATTGAAGATCACATTCTAGCACACAGTGAGTAAACAAGACAAATTACAGTTGAAAATAGCTACTATCAAATACATATAACATAATTAATGGATGGAAATTACTGCAAAAGAAATGGAATTAAGGTCTTCCTTAGAAAGATTTGAGAGGTGAGACTTGAAAGGCAAGAATATTTCAGAATTTAAAAGAAGAAAGAGAAATGTATTTCTGTGAAGGTCACAGAAAGTGCCAAGTCCCCAATGTAGGAAAGGGCAAAACAGAGAGACTTTGAGATGAGACAGAGAGGTAGCCAATGCCACATCCAACCTTACAGATCATAATAAAGAATCTGAACATAAATTCTAAAAACAGTAGAAAAACTAAAGTCTTAAGCATGGCAGTGATTAGATATAATTTATAGTATTAAAAAATGTACTATCCCCAGCTCAACATTTGAATTGCAAACTTTCATAGATATGAACAGACCTTGTATTACAGTCACAGATGTAAACAAATTATTGAAATAGCTTATGTGTCTGTTCGACACATTAGAATTATGCTGCTGTGTGCTTACTGTACAGAACAGTAGTGTTCAGCAGTGCAGTGCTTAGTCCAAAACCAGGATGTCAGGAAGCAAGAGGAAAAGTAGTGATGCACAGGGCTCTGCTAGGAAGCACAAAGCAATATGCACTGTATATCTGTGCCAAAGGCATATAAGATTTACACTGTTGGACTCACAAATGAATCTGACTTATTCCCATAGTAGAACTCCTTCCTAAGTCAGGGACTTGCTGTAATTTTTGTTCATAAATAGATAATGGATTTCAGATGGGCATGAATTGAGGGAAAGCTGTTAGGAAACAACTGGCCAGGCATGGAGGCAACATGTCTATAATCTCAGTACTTGGGAAGCTGAGGTAGGGGGATTGCTATGAATCTGAGGCTAGTGTGGGATACATACTGAGTTCAAAGCCAGGCTGAACTACATAGCAAGACCTTGTCTTTAAAAAAAAAAGTAAAGCAACAACAGGTTGATAAAGTGAGTGAATTACTGAAACAGATAAGTGATCTGTTAGAAAATGCTACAGAAATGAATATTTAGCATTTAAATACTTAAGGCCCCAAATTACTATACATAGACAATAAATGTAACCAGTGAAGGCTTAGGATATAGCCTTGAAATATCACATTTGTTTACTGGGAACTTCCAGCTCTGGCCATGCTATGATAAGTCAGACTCACCCCCGCCCCCAAAAAAAAAAACCAAATAAAAAACTAGATAGAATACAAGAGACTGTTTGATATTGATCTACAGCCAAGACCATCATCTCTGAGAGATGGAAATAAATGAGGTAAAATCCACCACTAAATTGGCCTTGTATCGGTGAAAAATACTTGACTGACAACTATAGACCACTTCATTTAACCAATTACACATTCTTTGTAAGAGACTTGTTAGTACAGGTGTCACCAGCAAGGGGGACCTAAGAGTAAACTAGTCAGTTCAGAGACAAGATAGAAGGGGCTGGAATGATGGCTCAGTGGTCTAAGTGCCTGCCTGGCAAGTGTAATGACCTGAGTTCAATCCCTGGTACTATATCCTGTGCTGGCCCAGTGTGCTCCAAAACTGGGCAAGGTGGTGCACACCTGTAATCCCAGTGCTGCAGGAGACAGGAGGATCATTACAAGTCTGAGCTGTGTAGTAAGACCCTGTACCAAAGAAGAGCTAGGAAATATGAATAAAGGAAGCCAACAGATAACTTCAAAAGTAAGGTGCATATCAATTCTGTTGAAAGAACAAAGTCAAGAAATACGAGGGAGGAAAGGGTACAGGAATTTGGTATTGTGCTGGTACTGTGGCTGAAGTGGAGAGTGACCCAAAAGCCACACTAGACCACACTGTGGATACTGCAGAGACAGCAATTCAAGATGTTTGTACATAAAAGGGAACCAAGAAATTGGGAAGTAACTCATATAATTCTAAATGGAGAAAAACTGAAATCTTTTACTCTTAAATCAGGTACAAGACAAGGATATCCTCTATCACCCCTCCTATTCAATATAGTTTTGGAATCCTTAGAACAGCCATTAGAAAAGAGGGAGAAATAAAGGGAATAAGAATAGGTAAAGAAAAAGTTAAATTATCACTATTTGCAGATGACATGATACTTTACTTGGAAGTCCCCAAAAATTCCACCAAGAAACTACTAGAACTGATAGGGAAATTCAGTAGCATAGCAGGATACAAAATCAACACTCAAAAGTCAATAGCATTCCTCTACACAGATAACAAACACACTGAAAGGGAAACAATAGAAACAATACCTTTTACAATAGCACCGTGGAAAACGAAATACCTTGGGATTCACTTAACCAAGGAAGTCAAAGATCTTTTCACAGAAAATTACAACACCCTAAGAAAAGAGATTATAGAGGATTTCAGAAAATGGAAAGATATTCCATGCTCCTGGATAGGAAGAACCAACATCGTGAAGATGGCCATACTCCCAAAATTGCTGTACAGATTTAATGCAATCCCTATCAAACTG